>APFE031138239.1:0-18702 GCA_000404065.3 Pinus taeda
ACATCAGGTGCCACACAAGTTTCAGGTGGGCGACAAAGTCTGGTTGCATTTGCAAAAGGAACTCCTTACTGGAGCCTGTCGGAAATTGAGACCACTCCGATATTTTCCTTACACCATTACTAAGGCTATGGGAGACAATGCATTTGAGCTCAGCAATCCCCCATTCCTTGGCCTGCACCTAGTGTTCAATGTGGACTGCCTTCGGCCATACTTTCCACCATTGCTAGACACATCCGACATTGCAGAACAGCTCCAACCCACAGAATTAAATCGAGATTGCATGGAACAAGCTGCAACTGATCGGATCATGGACACACAGATCAAGAACACTCGCCAACAGAATATCCAACTGTACCGAGTTGTCAAAGCAGGCCAACTCCTTCAGCAGGGCAAGTGGTTCACCAGGGAACAGGTTCAGCAGAAGTTTCCTCATCTCATGGGGAGCTCAACGCAATGGGGACCATTGCTTCCTAAGGGGGGAGGAATGATCCAGGTGGATATTGGTGGCCACCTGCCAAGTCCACATGGACCCCCACCATTGCCTTTCTCAGCATTTTCAGTTTCCTTAATTGTAGCACAACTTACTATTTTTAGCAGTTTTTCGGGTCCTGAACTTCCGGAGCCGTTTTGAGGCCCTAAACGACGTTTTTTGGGATCCCAGGGACAACACGGGTCCATGGAGCATGGATCGGTGTTGCCGTTCCAACAATGATAGTGCTCGAATAGATCTTTCTAATGAGCTATTGTACGCGTCAAACGGAGATCATATGCTAAAGTTACGACCCCGGGAAGTTGATGTACCAACTTACCCCCAAACGTGGCCCACAGTTTGGCGTTTCATCTCCTAGGGTTAGGTTTTGGAATGTTAAGGGTTTTTCATTGTTTCTCAACAATAAATAGGCCTTCGAGCCTCATTGTAAGTCAGTTCAGAGGCAGGTAGCCCACACATCTCTTCTCAGAGATAGCTACCATCGCCCTAGCTAGTTTATTTCCATTTCTGATTGTAAGCATATTTCAGTATTTTCCATTAATGAAATGAAGTATTATTTCCGCTGCATATTTGTGTATATGGTTATCTCTATAATTGGTTGCGTTCCTGTTTAAATCTGGATCAACATTTCAAATCATGGGGTAATAGGGCTCAGACTGATCCATTAGCGGAGTACTTTGATCACCTGTTGGATTATAATAACCCCATGAGCATTGACTCAACCAAGATACAACTTACATAGCGGAATAGGAGAACAAGTGAGGATGCACTCGCTAGAAGATTGGATTAATTTATTATTAAAGCACCACTGGTGGAGAAGAAGGACAAAATTAGACAATGGGTGAGATGGGGGTGGGAGGGGGAGGTATAGCTGATCACTGCCCAATTTATTTGGAAATTATGAATTCCAATTACAAGCCAAATTCTCCTTTCAAATCTAAGTCTGTGTGGCTTGTAGAATAAGACTTACACAAAATAGTTATGAAATCTTGGATTCATTGTGGACAAGATAACAATTCCACACCGGCTGAGGTGATGTCCAACAATTTAGCCGAGATAAAACATAGATCTATAATTTGGGCTAAAGACAAAATGAAAAGGGATGCTACTATTCTGAAAATTGAATCTAGTAGATCAGAGACAGAGGGCACTAGTAATGCTAGTTATTCATCAATGGAAAGTAAGGAACACATTATAAGGTTGGAAATAGAGAAGATTCGCCTCATGAGGGAACTAATCATATTTGATTGCTTGCGCTAAATGAATTGATTTCAGTGTAGATGGTGATTTCTAATCCTATTTGATTGCTTTGAGTAGATGCATTTATTTCAATGTAGATGTTGGTTTATAAATTGATTGCTTGCATTAGATGCATTGATGTTACTATGATTTCTAATCCTATTTGATTGCTTGCACTAAAAGCATTGATTTTAGTGTAGATAGTGATTTCTAATCCTATTTGATTGCTTCCACTAGATGCATTGATTTCAATTTAGATGGTGATTTCTAATCGTATTTGATTGCTTACACTAGATGCATTGATTTTAGTGTAGATATTGGTTTATAATCCTATTTTCTTACTTACACTAGATGCATTGTTTTCAGTGTAGATGTTGGTTTATAATCTTATTTTCTTGCTTGCACTAGATGCATTGATTTGAGTGTAAATGTTGTTTTCTAATCTTATTTGATTTCTTGCATTAAATGCATTGATTTCAGTGTAGATGCTATTTTCTGATTTGATGTAATTGGATATAATTGGATTACCATTGTGCATTTATTTCAGTGTACGCACAAAAAATATTGACTTTGTACATTGATTTTTGTGTTATAGTAATTCAACCTATTAATATTGGAGAGAAAGAGAGACAAGGTATGATGTTTACTACAATAGCTCATGCTAAATGTTTTAATGGTTTGTGATTTAAACTATCCTTTTCATATAATCTATATGAAAAAATGACAAAACTAACAAGGGTTACAATAAGAATAGTAGAAGAAAATAGTTTGAGATTAATCACAATGAAGACTATTTGTAATTGACTATATTCTTATTATTCCAATTTTCTATCATTCAAAAATATTACATTGTCACTTTACATTCAAAATTTTTATTTCATCATTAAAGTTAATAACAATATTTTTCATCTCAACAAACTTAGGTAACTAAGCAAATTTAAAATTAACAATATTTATCATCTCAAGAGACTGAGCTAACTAAGCAAATTTAAAATTAAAGTGAGGAGACATATTTAGCATATTTAAAATAATTATATAAATATCAGATGAATTTGCATATTAATTTTAAAATTAATCATATATTCATTATATTTTCTTTGGATGCACACTACTAAAACAAACCTAGATCTATCAAGCATCGAGAGGGATCAAATCTCTCGAGGTGCAAAACTTTATTAAGTTTTGCACTCAAAAAATAGGTTTGCATGTCAAGAGATTTAATTCCTCTCAACCCTTGATAGATCCAAAGTTAAGATGGATCTAGACTCGACTTAGCTCACTTGTGGGAGACAAGTTATGGTGTTTCTTAACATGAAAATAAGAGGAATGTGAAAAAGTATTGAAATCCTTTTTAATCCAAATGATGATGTTTTTATTCCAAACTATGATACTACCCTATTTGTTTCGTTTCACATAATGAATCAACATTTAAATGGAGTTACATTTGGTGTTACCACAATTCAAATGTATTCTTTTAAAAAATTTAACTAAATTCCTTTCAACATGCTCTTCTCCTTCTCTATCTGAGAAAAAATTGATGTGTTTGATCACATACCTATTGTAAAAATACCCATCCTAAACTTACCCACTTTCATTTACTTTTCCAAACTAGGTATATTTGGATTCACCATAAGTAGAATAAAAAGTCCCAAATATGAATGATAGCCGTCATTTTCCTATATATATAGCTTAGATTAATGCATAAAACAACATAATAAGCCTATGTATGAGAAGTGTAATGTTTGATATATAACTTGAGCAATTTCAAGTTGTGTACATTAAAGAATTGTTTGTTTCGTTGGATGGTTTTCTTCTTTCTCTTCCAAATCTTTGATACAGGAATGAATTTAAATTGAACTTTTTTCTCTTCTTTATAGTATTATTATATATATATATATATATATATATATATATATAAAAGAAATCACAAGCTTATATTAAAACATAAAAAGAGGATGGAAGAAATATATAAATAATGAATAATAATAATGACAGACAACACCAATGACCTAACATTGATCTTCCAAGATCTCATCTTTTCCCACATAGGTAATGGATGGAAATTTCATTGTGAAAATCTTAAAATCTCTTTTCTCTTCAATTAAGAAGTGGCAACTAATCTACAAAGCAACGACATATAACTTGCAATCTTGGAGTTAGGTTCTCACATATTTTTCAATACCTAAAAATTCCATGGCTTTTTTACACATTTCTCCATCACTTGGGTTTGAATTATTAGAAACTAAAGTCTCACGGGTTCATCATACATATGAGGAAAGAAAAGATTGAAATCCATTCCAACAATATCTTTGACTATGTCCAATTGTTCCAGCTTCTTCTCCTTCTTATAGCGAGAAGCAACATTCGTTATGATATTGCGAAGCAACTGCCTAACATGTGTAATATTTTTGTTTGTAGTATAACTTTGAAGAAAATTTGAAAAAAAAATCAATCTCTTCCTATCTCTGTGTTCTATGGCCCCTTTTGAGAAGTTCCACCATAATAGATTGTTCGAATTCGGCTCCCTCGACAACAAGTTCCACCATTTCAACAATATCTTTGACTATGTCCAATTGTTCTAGCCTCTTCTTGTGCTTCAAAAATTTTAAAGCTCCATTATCTTTAGCCTTAATAATGGTTTCAATTAATTCGAATGCATTTTCAAGTGCTTTACCAATACAAATAGACCCTCCTTCTGGGGAAGAAACTAGATGCTCTTGATAACGAGAAATGTGCAGTATTACAACTTTCACAAGAACGTCCACGTAATTTAAAAGTCGAAGAAAAGTGAGTTTCCTCCACATCCATGTGGTTTTCAGGATTTCCATCCCATTATGGAGACCCTCATCTATGATTTTATCCCTAGAATTGTGATGTCTTAACAATTGAGGGTAATTTGCATGACACAAGGAAGGATTGTTGTTCCCTTGTTCAAAAGTGGAAAATCGATATTGATATGGTGATTAAACATCTGATAGTAAATTTTCAAGACCATACTGTGGATTTTCAAATACTTAGATTGTCCAAGCTTAGAAAAAATATGTACAAACACCACTACAGAGTTTTCACGAATTGTCTCCAAATCCCTAAGTCTGAAGCCGATGATATCAACTATCTTGGCCAATTCTCTACAAACTTCCTTGCTTTCTTCACTTAAAGAGTAGGAACATTGTAGATGTGTATCAACCACCATGAACAAGTATTTGTATCCCTAGATTAATGGAAACTGATCACTATGTAGTTCCACCTACATGTAAGCTCTTGAGAACGCTAGTTTTATAATTCCACCCAAATGTATGGAGGATTATGGTAGATGAATGAAAGACCATGCTTTTATTTGTAAGTTTATTAGCAGATGGCTTATAGAGAAAGAACTAGATCATTGGATTGCCCAAAAATGGCAACCTAAAGGAGACATAAACTTAAGATTATGGCCTAAAGGTTTCATTATAGTCATATTCTCTAACTTGGAGGATAAAGCAATGAATTTTAAGGGAGGTCCATATTTATATAACAATGTGGGATTATATATCCATCACTAGGAGGAATGTTTATATCCAAACAAAGAAGAGTTCCAATGGGCACTAGTATGGGTACGACTATATTCTTCACCAGCTGATTTTTGGATTCAATAAATTCTGGAAGGTATACAGAATGTTCTTGGTAGGTTTGGTAAATTTTCATAGGTAACAAGAAGGGGAAGAAATATTTCATATGCTCAAATCAACATCTACATGAACATCTTACAACCTTTACTGGATTCAATTAAACTAAACTATCAAGCCAAAATATGGTCTCAACCATTGTATTATGAACATATTCCTTTTCATTGTCATCTATGTCACGAACATGGTCATATGCTCATAGATTGTTCACTTAAGAACATGAGACATGAAAGTGTAGAATCTATAGATATCGATGGTTTTCAAAAGGTTTAATCCCGAAGAAGAAACTCTAGAATGAGGAATTTGAAAAATCTAGTGGTAATGCATGATAACGATGCTTTCAGTGTGCTAGAAAATATGGAGGAATATCCTAAGGTGGAAGGGATCAATGATGTTCCCATGATGGAGTCTATTCCAAACACGTAGGAACAAAAATAGGTTAAACAACCTATGAAAAGGAAAACCCCAGAGGTTGATGTAACAAAAGATAATCGTATCACTATTACAAACCTTCTAGCTATTAAAGAAGTGGCCCTTTGAGTAAAACAAAATATGATTCTTTCCAAAAGGAGTCTTAGTAGATCTCTTAAATGATTGGGCTATAAGAGATCTATCAGAGATATCTATCGAGCAAAGAGAATAGCATGCAATGGTGTTGATAGAATGGAAGACTTTAAAGCGCAAGCATTCCAATGGAGCACCTCGGGTTCTTTGCTTACAAGCATTTTGGGAAAAAGGTAAGGATCTGTTGGTGAAATACTTGGTTAAAGATGATAACAGAAAGGATACAAACCAAAGAGGGATTCCCTACAAGAAAATTAGGAATACTTAGTGAAATGTGGACAAGCATCTACAATCTCTGATTACTTTCTTGTTGCCACTAAAAACCCATAATGAAGATCATTTATTGAAATATCTATGGTTTGAATAAAGGGTGAATAGACGTATTTACAAGTCCAAATAGTAAAGGAGAAGCCAAAAATAGTGATGATGCAGGAAATGAAACTCACTTGGCATAAACTGACAACAATTGTTGAGTCTTACTGCAAAGGATGTCAATTCATGGTTATTCAAGCCCAAGACAGTTCAGAAGGAGTAGTCATTTTATGAAATCTATTGGAGGTGATTTTTCAAGATTGAAGAGCTACTTCATGTATTTTAATAGGTTATTTTCAGTACATTGGTACCAATAAATTAGTAGCATTAACTATCAATTATGGGCCTCTCGTGTCAACAAAAAAACCAACATTTTTACAACAACTTGTGGCTCATGATCGAAATATATCAGATTTGTTATGGATTATTAGAGGTGATTTTAACATCATTTGTTCCTTAAAGGAAAAGAAAGGAGGTATAGAGAAGTTGGACCACATTTCAGTAACATTTGATGATCTTACTCATAATCTTAATATAGTAGATCTTCTAACCATAAATGGTATATTCACCTGGAATAACACATGAGGAGGAAGACACTAGATTGCTAGTCATCTAGACTATTTTGGGTGTCAACACAAGTAATACATAAATATATCTTCATAGAACCCACCATATCACCTTTCCTGGGTTCATATCATTGCCCACTCCACTTTGAACAGGAACATAAGGAAACCCTAAAGAATTGGCCTTTTCATTTTGAAGCCTTTTAGTTATAGGCTCTAGACTTTCTAGATAAGGTTTGAGGATGGTGGAAAGATATCAAGGTCAAAATATGGAATAAGATGCATGAGTTCCAGTGTAAATTAAATGTACTAAAACAAAAAATCAAATCTTGGAACAAAAAATAATTTGGAAATATCTTTAAAGAAAAAGAAAGATTGGAACAAAAAATACACAGTTTGCAACAATGTATGATATTGAATGGTAAAAATTTAGAACTAGTAATGGAGGACGGTTTAATGCTACAGCAAATGGAACAAAGGTGAAAGAAAGAGGAGATATTATGTAGACAAGATTCTAAAATTCAATGGTTGAAGGCACGAGAGTGAAACACAAAATTTTTCCACAAGTCAATGTTGCAACAAAGACACAACAAAATCTTTTCCATTCTAGGGGTAGATGGTACTAGCAAAATTATTCATAAGGATATTGAGGAGAAGTTGATTATATATAATCACGAAATTTTATCTGAAGCTCTAAATAATCTGTTAGAAACACAAATGAGCCAAAACAAAAAAAATTCACATAAAACACATGAGTTGCCACTCTTCTATTGATCATACAAAAATTGATGATTACAATGAAACCGTTGCAGGGTATTTAAGCTTTTCCAACTAGCCACTCGCCTAAAATTAGTTGACATGAAACCAAACAGCAAATTCGACTATGACTTAACTCAACTTGACTCAACGCTTAGTTAATTGACTCTCTAGTTTTAGATAAATCTACATGAAGGGGTTAATTAGCTATTTTAACACTCCCCCTTAATTATGACCACTAAACTAAGACATGACTCATGACAACTCAAACATGTTTGGTGGCCTATGGCTCATCTAGGCTTATGTTGTACCTTGCAAGCAACCCCCCATTTCACATTTTATTTTTATTTACAAAACCATTAAAATGTGAAATGGGTCCCTCTTAAAATAAAATTGATGTCAAAACTCTTACTTTGTAAAAGTCCAACAAATCAAAGGAGCGCTTTATAAACTTACCCTCAAGAGCAATATCTCTTTAAAAAATTGGAAATAAAGAAAATATGTGTTTATTGCGATAAAGCGATCGCAAGATCGCATATCACAATAACATAAATGATGCACTAAGCAATCAAAAGGCTCTCCCCCCCGACGCGATAAAGCTATCGGTGATCGGCGATCGGCAAAATCCCTTGTGCACCACTTTCGCGACCCTCGTTAAAGCCCCGACCCGATAAAGCTATCGGCGATCGGAATTCCCCTTTGTATCGTAAGCATTGTACATATGCCTTTCGTCGATGCGATATCAGCGATCAGCGATCGGCGGCTTCCCCTGTTGAACCCTTAATGCGCATAGGCCTTTCGCCGACGCGATATTGGCGATCGGCGATCGGCAATATTCAAAGTATTGTTAAAACTACTCTCGCGCCCCTGCCCGATCCGATGCGATAAGGCACAGTTCTAATTGAAAAGCCTTTAAAGTGATTGGAAAGCCGAAGTTAATGACAATTAAGGCATAATCATCCCCGCTCGGCCGCCAGTACGCCCATTGCATGATTTAAAAGATCTTTCAGAAAATATTGCACTAATGAGCATTTATAAGTGGTAGGTCCTATACGGTCCCTTAATGAATCCATCCCTTCAGATCTACCTAAAGATCGTCTCCGCGCTATTTTAATAAAAACAAAGTATATCAACTTTCTTCTTTCTATTTTACTATCAATCGTGAGTTTCATTGTTATCTAGGTGTTACGCCGAAACCACCTCTCTGTGCAGAATACAGATTTTCAAAGCAATTCAGGCATAATGGGTAAAAAGAAGAAGAAGGTTGCAGGCGTTATCGATTCACCAGCCGCGCCACAAGGGATAGTAAACAGCAAGAAAGGTTTGATATCAGACACGACGTGCGCAAGCCTTGCCAAAACAACTTGGCAAGGAACTTATGATTTTCTAGAGGCCGAGAAACCTGAGCAGGTGGTGGAACAAGCTACCGCAGATTCATCCAAAAAATCAAAGTGCACTCTCAAAGACTTGGTCGACTCCTTCCTACATAGGATAGCGGCAAGAGAGCAAATTCTTCCATACACCGATGTTATCAAGTGGGAAATTGAAGAAATTCCTATCAAAGATAGAACTTTCGTCGCAAAAGATGGAAGGATTTTTGGGTCCTTCAAGCCAGAAAATTTGAGGCAAATGTATCATTTGCCTATACCAGAGAAATTTTAAAATAGCGCATTTCTGGAGAAGTTCGCAAGTGAGAATGAAATTGAGTCTAAACCTATCAAAGATTGGAGGCAGAATCCAAGTAAGCACAAGCATGAATCCTCCGGTAAGTACTCAGTCGACTCCTTGCGTTCACCTTATTGCTATGCCGCTATAATGATGTGTAGATTATGGGGTCTGCATGATTCTGCCATTTTTACTATCAAAATGGTTCCCCTCATGGAGGCAGAAGTCAGCAGTTGGATTTTGGATTGGGCCACTATCCTTTCAGATAAGCTTGCCCTTGCTGTTAGTGAATTTAGGAATCAGACCAGAGTTAGCGAGAGAATAATTCCTCCGTTCTACTACAGCGCTTATATTTTGGATACCTTGTGTTTTAATTCTGAATTCCCCATTCTCGGTTGGAGGTGGACCGCACAGGACCCCTCCCCCATCCATATTTACCATCGCAAGATGTGGAAGTTATCTCATAAGAATCACTTGTACCATATTTGTAACGGTTTCATGGTTCCTGTCTATTATGCCATTTTTGATAAGCCTATTCCAAGGATCTCCTATCTAGCCTCTTTTGACTTGCCAGCCGTGGGAAGTTGGTTTGGGGAAGAGTATTTTACGTATGTTAGAGTCTATGGTAGTCAAGCCAATCCCCATGTCCTTCCCTTGTATGTTCCTGACAAACTGTTAGCCAGAGAAATTTCCTACCAACTTACAGCTAAGAGTACCACACAGACTCTTAGGCTAAAGCAGAAAAGGGGCTGGCCTACCTTTCCTCTCAGATGTGGAGTCTTTACCCTGCATGATTTAAAACATGCAGAAAAAGAAGCGTTGAAAATTCAAGCCCTGAATCTTCCTATAATTCCGAACAGAGCATATGACCCGAACAAATATGCATACGCCGCTCTAGAACATGCCAAATTATCGACATTTGAGCACAAAGAAGATATGTTCAATGATGTTTTTGCCTCAGCTGAATCAATTGGTCATGCTAAAGAGCTTGCTAGAACAAGATATAATGACGTAGGGTTATCTGAGTTCAATAAGCTCAGGGAGCAGAGGTTGCAAACTCTGCCCCTGGACTTAATAATGCCAACCCGAGCGGCGTCTTCAAGCGAGCCTGGCCAGCAACGACAGAAAGAACCCCCTGCTACACTAAAAACCAAAGCCAATGAGCAGGAGGAACAACAGAAGAAAAACCAAGAGGAAAAGCTGAGGAAAGAGCAGGCAGAGCGTTTAAGGAAAGAAAAAGAAGAACTCTTAAAAAGAGAGCAAGCAGAACGCTTAAGAAAGGAAGAGGAAGATAGACTGAGAAAGGAGCAGGAAGACAACCAGCGAAAGAAATAGGCAGAGATGCAGTAGAAGGAACATGAACGACAAGAGAAGGATAAACAAGAACAACTGCTAAAGGATTCCCAGCCCAAGCAAAATACCACCGATACTAATAAGGGTGCTGTCACAGACCCTAAGCTGCAAAAGGAATGGCAACATTTTAGTACCATTATCGGTGGAGGAAGGGATTCACAGAATACCGAGACTCCTAAGAGCAGCAGCATACAGAAGGAAGGCTCATCTCAGGCTTTGAGCACAACCACCGGCCCACCCAAAGTTATGAACGTGGAAATAATTCCAAAAGGTCCTAGCAACCAAATCACTCTCCTTGTAGAAGACATTCCTCCATTGAACGTCTTCTACAGCCCTAAGCATAAAGCCGTAGTAAAGCGATCAAGAAAGAGGCAGAGGGAGGCTTGATCAACCTTCCCTCTTTCCCGAACAATCACTTATGGGCAATGTAGTATGGAGGGAGAAACTCGATCCCTCTGATGACCTGACCAAGTTGTCGCAATATGCAGGAGCTTATTCGGCTGCCACTATCGACAAGGCATCAGAGGTAACCTTTCTCTTAAAGACTAAAGACCAGGATATTTTCACACTTCAAGCGGAATTAGCAAATTTCAGACAAAGGGTAATACAAGCTGAGCAGCAATTAGCAGAACGTCAACAAGAAACAGTGCGTGCAAGCGAACAGCTAGTGGAACAACAGAAAATAAATAGCCAATTGATACAACAATGGGAGGAGGAGAAACAGAGGATCACCCAGGCAGCCATCCAGAGACAAAATGAGTTGACAGAGGCGTTGGAGCAGCTAAAAATGGCAAATGAGCAATCTTTGAAGGCTAGGGATGAGCATATCGCTCAACTTGCAGCACAGTTAGAGACTACCAAGGGAGATGTGCAGATAAAAGAATTCCAAAAGGAGGCGATGTTAATCAACAAGGCGCTTGTAGCGCAAGTTAAACTCTTGGCGCAATCCCTCTCTCAAGTGGAACTGCTCTGTGAGTTAGCTACAACTGTAAGTGAGCAGGTAGAAAAGGCTAGAGATGACTACAATCAAGCCGAAGAAGATATCACAAACTATCTTGAATGGCAAGATTCAAAGTCAGGAAAGGAAGCCAATTTGCCTAGGATATTGGAGGTCCACAAAAATATATTGTTTACAGAATGGCAAACACAAGTATTAAAGGCAGAAAGGGAAGCATCAAGGTGTACATTAACTGCTGGTAATTTGGCTGATCTAGTAAATGATACTCTCTTTCTAGCCAATATTATTTCTCAATGCACACCCGGGAAGATTACTACTGCAAACACATTGGAACAAACATGCTACCCTGATTTAGAGAGCAAAGCAAGGTCAATTATCGGGATTGACACTTTAAACATAGAAGCATATTGGCGGTTCCTAATCAAGCCGCATGAACAACGATCAGCTCTCAAATGCCTAACCGATGCCGTTCAATGCATGATCCCCGATATCCAGGACTCCACCTACGCTGCCCAACTCAGTTCCCGGCTCAACAAACCTCCTGAAGTTGAGACAATGCTCGCCATCAATCAACTCAGGTTCAAAGGGAAGCAACCGATAGAATGATTCATCCTCCAGCTCCTTGGATTGCCAGCAAAAATAGAAACAAGAATTTATTAAAATCAGCTTAGTTAGCTTTTCTGTTTTATAGATATTTAGATTAGCATAGTATTTATAGACCCTTTCATCTTTTTAGAAAGGGTCGTAAAATTTTGTATAAGACTTAACAGACTGAAGTTTGCACTATTGTGCTTCAGCCTCTATTGTTTTATGAAACTCGACCACTTGCTTTTACTTTAACGAAGAAATTTCTTGATTCAATTGTGCACTACTGTCATTGATTTGAGGAATGTTTATGCCTCGAAGTAGAAGCTACACATAGCGATTCGTATCGGGAGTGGCCTTCTATTCAAATGGTATTTCTATCTTTTGTTTGAATTCAGTCTGTGTATGTGAATTCGTTGTGTAATTATTTCCTGCTATCATTAATTGTATGCATACGCAACAATAGGAAATCTTACTCATGCCACTATTGGATGTTTATACGATGTGCCTTATTTTTAATCATGTATGCATTGATGGTATGAACGTTTAAAGTCTAGTAGTATCGCTTTAATCGCTGCGCCTAACTATTTAGGTACAACAATCTTGAATGATTTAATATCTATGTCTTATAAATGCAGTCATCTATATAATTGTATTTTTTGGATATAGAACATCAAAAGCTACGCTTTAGAAGTTCAAATAGATTCCTGGGATAGTTTTTAATTACTGATCGTCAAATAGTTAGTCGTCTCTCCACCTAATCACTACTGTTTTTTTTTTTTTTTTTTTTTTTTTTCTGTTTATCTACAAAGTATTCATTCATTCCCATTTATCTATTTCTGGGAAAACTGGTGGTCCCATTACCCCCAGTCGGAGCCACTATCCCAAACGGAAAAGGAGCTGTACTAAGGTCCGGACCGGGTGGTTTCCCCCAATGTTGGTGCAGCGATTTTCGAGGCATCAACATTTTTGGTGCTAGAAGGAGTGCACCGACTATGAATGGCAAGCAAACCTAAACCCACAAGCCATTCTAAGAGTAATTCTCCCTCCAATTCTCCTAGTCATTTTCGATCGCGTGTTGGTTCTCCAATGCGTAATCAAGAAGAACAGGAATCAACTACCACTGCTCACACCCACCATCCCTTAGAACAATCGAGTCTTGAATCTCCTGAAGTCCAGTCTCTTATCCATAAACTTCAGACTTTCTCGATCTCGCCACAAAGATCTGAGGTATCCCAAAGCAGTGCAACTTCGCAGTTCAATCTATCCCATCCACTTACCAGGATTCAAAGTGGAAAAATTGGTATCGAACCCATCGAGTTCCCCTTTCCCGAAAGGAAAAGGGCCAAGAAAGACACTGAAGAGTCTGATAGTGGGGAACTTTCATCCACATCATCCATCTCATCTCCTCATCTGCAAAGTCAACTACCCACTCCTCCATTACATATTGTTGTCCACCAGGGAACAGAAGCTTCATCATATCAATTGGCTCACCCTTCAGTATCATCTTCTTCCCATACATCTGGAACCCCAATAGTAGTATCAACCCCTGGTACTATTACAATGGTAGATCCATGGACCAGACCGGGCGCGGTCAATATGCCTGTGCCATTGCATCCTTTACCAGATGCAACCGAAAAATGGCTCCCTAAGTTCAACCCAGATGATGGAACTCAAGCCGAAGAACATATTAATAATTTCATGCTATCGGTCAACCTAAAAGGGGTAGCCCATGAAGATGTTGTTGTCAGACTTTTCCCTTATACTTTGCAAGGATCAGCAGGATCCTGGTATTTCTCTCTACCCTCTAGATCTATTACTGACTGGGATACATGCCAAGAGTAGTTTCTTACTAAATATGGAGATGATAGGTCTTTAGCAACCTTAATAAATGATCTCTCCAACTTAAGGATAGAACATAGGGAACCCATTAAGGAATTTAATGCCCGTTTCAATAAGCTCCTTAACAAAATCCCTATAGCTTCCAAACCAAGTGAACAAATACGAAGCGAATGGTATATCACTGCCCTACCTGCCAATATAGCTATTTTCGTAGATCGGGCTAGGAAACCTACCTTAGCAGAAAACATGAAAGAAGCACTTGATGTGGAGAAGCGCATCAATTCCTTAGAAAAGAAAGTTGCCTTGGAAGACATAAAAGCCAAAAAAGTTTCTTTTAAAGAAGACTCCAAGAAGAAAAACCCAAAAGACCCATATGATATGGAGGGACTACAAAAGGTCCTGAAAACACTGTCCAACGAAATGATTGACATAAAAAAGCAGGTGGCCGAAACATCAAGCAAAAGACCTTTTAAGACTTACAAGAAAACGGAAACAAAGCCACCTAATGTCATATCTAATGCCGACTCAGACCAGGAAGAAGAAGAAGAAGAAGAAGCAACCCCACCATCTGACGATGAAGAAGAAGTAGCTGAGTGTCATGGAATGTGGGATTTCATACTCCCCGATCCTGATACAGATAATGAAGAAGAAGCCTTCCCAGTCACCACCAGGAGTAAAGGTACTCCTGAACCTGCCCAGGTAACTTCAAAGAAAAGGAGCGCAGGTGCTGCTACAACAAAGGAGAAATTACCTCCAAAGAAACCACCTGCAGCAGTCCCTCAAAACCAGCCCTCAACTTCCCCTTCAACTTCTAAGACGTTAGTGGTATCCGATTCCATGGAGTACAACATTGTTGATGACATGAAAAAGACCAACGCCAACATAACCATGTTTGAGCTTAGCAAGCTAAAGCATCAGCAAAAATTACTCCTTAAAGAGTTGAATGCTGTCCCTTCTGCTCCTCTTCCTAGTTCAAAGGCTGCTAATGACTCAGGTCAGTCTCCTCCAGGTATGGTTGAAGCTACAGATTCAGTCCTAATTGGCGACAGGTCAAGCTCTCATACTCCACCATTTCTCCTAACCTATGAAATCTATAATAGAAACCTGCACAACTGTTTAATTGACTCAGGGGCATCTTCTAACATAATGCCAGCTTCAGTTTGCTCCAAACTGAACATAGAACCCCAGAAGTCCGCTATCCATATTGTTCAATTAGACAGGACTAAGGTACAGGTCGTTGGTGAAATTAATTCCGAAACCATCAGGTTGTCAGCTGATCCAAGAATAGTACAAAGAATTGATATCCTTATAGCCGATATACCTGAGTTTTACTGTTTAATTTTGAGCAGAGACTGGTCTGAAAATTTGCATGGGTACATTTCTACTGATTGGTCACACATGTGGCTTCCTTATAAAGGCAAGCCAAATCAAATAAAAATAGACCGAGAAAAACATATGACCCATACAGTCACCGATTTTGAACAGGAAAATCACCCTGTAGCTTTCAACAATAACATTTTGGGCAATTATTCATCTGAGTCATTCTTTGGCAACTTTGTTGCCCAACCCTCCCCTTTCTCAGTTAATCATTTTACATCTCAGATTGAAAATTTTTCACAAACAGATAAGTCTAGATGTTTCAATGATTATGAGAATGCTGTAAATACCACTGTTAATACTCCTTTATTTTGGTCTTTGTATTTTGATGGCTCTAAGTCTAATGAAGGCTCAGGAGCAGGATGCATTTTGGTTAGTCCAAATGGGGAAAAAACAATGCTTTCTTGCAGATTAGAATTCGAATGAACTAACAACACAACCGAATATGAAGCCCTAGTCCAGGGCTTATATAAAGCAATCGGCCTTAAAGTGCAATACTTAAAGGTTTTCAGTGATTCTGAAATCATTATTAAACAGGTAAGAAATGCAATTCATTGCCTTTACAATCACCTAAAACATTACCAATCACTTGTTCAAGACCTTACTTCACATTTCTTAGCATTTAACATTTCCTCCATTCCTAGGTCCCAGAATTCAGCTGCTGACTTGCTGGCCAACGTAGCCTCAAAGCTCCTACCTTCAGAAGACTACAACCCTGATAGATTTTCTGTAGAATTGATTTTTAGACCTTCAATTCCTGACAACATCACTAATTGGAGAGTATTTAATAATGACAATGATATTTTACAATTCTTGACTTCTGAAAAGTCTTATGACAACCAGATCATTGAAGAGGATGAACATGACTCCCAAATAAAAGAAACATCTCAGGAAAATGCAATCCCTAAGCCTGTGGTAAAACTTGAGGATCTTTATGATATAAAAGACAGGTTTAAACCTGTAACTAATACAAAGATCAAAAGTTCTACCCTAAGGTTTGAATTAATAAATTTGGGTACTGATCAAATTCCTCAGAATGTAAATTTAGGATTAGGACTTTCTGTACAAGAGAAAGAAGCATTTGTTAAACTGCTGAGAAAAAACAAGCATGTTTTTGCTTGGAAATATGATGACTTAAAGACTTATGACACATCTATTATCCAGCATACAATCCCAATGCTTCCGGATCAAAAACCTGTTCAATAGAAGTTAAGGAAAATACACCCCAATTTGGAAAGTCAGATTAAATCGGAACTTAACAAGCTCCTTAAAGCCAAGATTATCTTCCCAGTCCGACATTCCAATTGGGTTTCTAATATGGTGCCTGTCAGGAAAAAGAATGGCGACATTCGAATTTGTATCGATTTCCGGAATCTGAACAGAGCAAGCTTGAAGGACAATTTCCCATTGCCTACTATGGAGCAAATACTCCAATCAGTGGCAGGTTCTGAATTGATGTCTTTTCTAGATGGTTTTTCAGGATACAACCAAGTCCTTGTTCATCCTGATGACCAACTTAAAACAACATTTAGAACAAAATGGGGGACATATGCATATCAAAAGATGCCCTCCGGACTTATAAATGCAGGAGCGACTTTCCAAAGAGCTATGGACACTACTTTTAGGGGATTGATTAATCGATCAGTTGTCATCTATCTAGATGACATAACTGTGTTTTCTAAAAAGAGGTCCAACCATTTACATGACCTAAATCAGATCTTTCAAAGGTGTAAAAGGTATGGAATCTCTCTAAACCCCAAAAAGTCATTCTTTGCTCTTGATCAAGGGAAACTCCTAGGTTTTATCGTATCTCGGGATGGCATCTATATTGATCCAGAGCGGATCAAAGAGATTTCAGAGATCCCTTTCCCTCACAACAAGAAATCGATGCATTCATTCCTTGGTCAGATAAATTTTGTTAAAAGGTTTGTACCTGATTTTTCTCATATTATTTTACCCCTCCAAGCAATGATTAAGAAAAATGCAGTATTTAAGTGGGGATTAATAGAAAAATAAGCTTTTGAGTAAATAAAGCAATCCATTATCAATGCCCCCTCCTTAATTACTCCAAATTTCTCTAATCCTTTCACATTGTACACAATCGCATCCAATACTTCATATGCAGCAGTACTTACCCAACTAAACGACCACAATTTGGAGGCACCTATCTCATTCTTCAGCTCAAATCTTCAGGGTGCCGAGTTAAACTATTCTGATGTGGAAAAACAAGCCTTTGCTGTGTTTAAAGCAGTTAAACATTATAGACCCTTCCTCCTAAAATCCCACACAAAAGTAATAGTTCCTTTTTCAGCTGTTAGGCAACTATTAATACAAAGAGAACTAGGTGAAAAAGGGCTAATTGGGTCACAGCACTTCAAGAGTATGATTTAGACATTAGGCCAGCAAAGATTGTTAGAGGCCAAGGTTTTTGCAGGATATTGGCAGGAGCTTCCAACATACCTGAATCAAGCGACACTGGTCCAACTGAAGAAATCAATCAGATAAGTGTCACTGATTCAGAATCTCAATATGCAGATTTGATATTTTATTTAAAAAATGGTCATGCTCCTCCTCATTTATCTTACAAAAGCAAAAGGGCCATCAGATTAAAAGCAAAGATTTTTTCACTTATTGATGATGTGCTTTTCAAAAAGAATTATGATTCTATCTTGCTGAGATGCCTTGAGAAAACTGAAGCCCAAAAAGTGTTGCAGGAGTTACATGATGGACCAGCAGGAGGACATTTTGGAGCTGACACAACAGCTCACAAGATTATCCATGCTGGATACTATTGGCCAACCCTTTTAGAGACACCCATGAGTATGTAAGGAAATGCCTCAATTGCCAAACTGCTAGTGGAAGACAACGAAAATCAGCTTTCCCTCTACAACCAGTTAACATTGAACAATCATTTGATCAATGGGGACTGGATATCATCGGGGAAATCAATCCACCTTCTTCAAAGCAGCATAAGTAAATTCTCACTGCTACCGATTACTTCACTAAGTGGGTGGAGGTAGTTCCTTTGAAGACAGCAAATTCTGAAGCAATCATTGAATTCATTGACCAATTCATTATTACCAGGTTTGGTGTTCCAACTGCTCTTGTATTTGATAATGCTTCTTATTTCTCAGGAAAATCTATGATTGATTTTGCTGTTAAAAGAGGATTTAAGTTAAAGTATTCTGCTAATTACTACCCTCAAGGTAATGGTCTGGCAGAGTACACTAACAAAAATCTAAGCAAAATTATCAAACGTACAATCGAACAAAATCATAGGAATTGGCATAAAACATTGGTCTTCGCATTATGGGCTGATAGGATAACTCAGAA
>APFE031138247.1:0-49853 GCA_000404065.3 Pinus taeda
CATTTGATGTATATGGATCCAGTTTGAAAATTTATGAAAATTGGTCCTTGAAAAGAAGTAGGGGGTTGTAGCTCCCTTCCAGGAGAGACTGGAAAACGAGAGAGAGTTTTAGCTCTCTGCAGGTTGCAGCCTGTGTACTGGTAAAGGACTGCACCAGTACAAGACCATTGTAAAAGGAGTTTCTAATTTGAAAGAAGATAGAGACATATTGCAGCAGTGGTTTTCACCCACATTGGGTTTCCACCTTATATCTGGTGTTCTTTGATGTGACTGTCTGATTTTCTTGTTCATGCTCATTAATTTTATGGTACTGATATGCAAAAATAATTCAAAGTATAAATAAGGAAGAATTGTTAAAAGGACTAGATAATACTGATTCACCCCTCCCTCTCAGTATTATTTTCAACAAAAATATTTTCTCACCACCTATGTCTTAGGAAAAGGGCAATCTGGTGATTGGAAAATTGTTAAAGTTTTTTTTGTGGGAGTGGAGGTCCCCTCCATCAATGTGTCCCCCATGCAAGCTAATAAATCCTTGGCCATACCTATATTACTTTAGACATTGTTGTGCAGAAATAGGTTGGATATGAATTGCAAAGGAAGTGACAAAGGAAATTTTAAGGTGATAGTGGATGACCTTGGGTGGAAATATATACTTTCTCTGTGTCAATTAAATTTAACGATTTTGTTGTACTTTGGCACAAGTTGATCGAGTCAATCCTTAGAAAATACATGTTTAGGGAGCTTGAAGTCACATTTGTTTATAATAATCATTGGTGAGAGTGGGAGTATTAATGGGAAATCAAGAGAACAGTGAATGATTAAGCTATAAGTGCATCTCATGGGACTCATCAAGTTAGATTTCCTTATGATACACTCTACCCAATATGATTTCTCCTATTAATGGTCTTTTGGTTATAGATGGTAAACTCTCCAATTTAAATTGCCTTCACTCTTGGAGGAAGTTGGAATCATCTAATTGGTGACTGCATGTTATCTCTAGTGAGTCCTTCCCTTATGCATCTTCTATTTCCCCTTTGAATTGTTTGTCTCCCAGTGTTGGCATTTCATTTTTGAATTAACTTGCTCTGTCCTAGGTATGCTTATTGAATCCCCTATTTCTAACAAAGTGTATTGGTAATAATGTTATTTTTTCAACATCCTTTATTTCCATTCCTCTGTCTTAAAAGATTATTCTTTGATTCTAAGATACAACATTATTTTTCTCTCTAATATTCTCTCTTTGGTATCTCAATTTTTTTGTCAGGCAATTGGAGCTCCTCTTCCCCGGTCTCTGTGAATTTTCCCTCCTGGGAAAGTGACCGTGATCCTAGTTGGGAGTTCATCTCTTTTGATATATTTTGTAGGTTTTTGGTTGTGGGGTCCTCTCTTTATGTTATAGGGAAGTGTCAAACATTAGTGTTTTTCTCCACAAATTAGAATCTAAGTTGTCTTTTCAAGGCAAGAAAAACCTCTGATTGCATTAGTATTAAATTGTCAATTTTAAGTCTTGTTACTAGAAGTATGGAACAAAATGATTTTTGTGAAAATCATCCCTAGAGTGGGAAAAGGATATGGATCAAATGTAGCAGGAGTTAATTCACCTTCATCTTCATCACAGACAAACAATGTCAACTTTCACTATTACCATGGAACTATTAGTTGAGTAAAAACTCAAATTACAAAGTATAGAAGACAAAATTGCAGCCCTATGTGACAAACTAAATGAAATCCAAATTTCCGTCAGATAGCTTCAACAAGGATGGTCCTCTCTAGGAATTTCAATAAATCAAGCCACTAGGAGGCTACTAGATTTAAATATATCCCTAAATACAAGCCATCTCAGAGAAATGAGGCTTGCCCTCCCCCTCAATTCTAGTTTGTATCTCTTCACCCAAAGTGGGTAGAGAATATTAAGGAAATGCAATATGAGTTAATTCACCTAAAACTTCATCACAGTAAATGTTAACTCTTATAAGTGTTATGGAAATACTAGTTGAGCACATTCAAATTACAAAGTGTGGAATACGAAATTGTGGCTCTCTGTTGGCAACTAAATGAACTCAAAATTTATGTTAGCTAGCTTCAACATGGATGGTCCTCTCCAATCAGTTCAACAAATCAGACCACTAGGAGCCTACCAAATTTAAATTAATCTCCTGAAGACGAGTCTTCTCAAGTAAATGAGGCTTGCCCTCTACCTCAATTACAATTTTTTTGTTCAAATATATTAAAATCTTGGCATATTTTAAAAATATATATAATATATATATCTAGGTCAATTAATTTTTATTATAAATGGAATTAGAGAAATTTTTTTTTTTTGTGATGAAAATTAGACGCCAAGACTTAACATAAATTCAAATGTGAAAAATCCATGTGGTACGCCTTTCATATAAGGTAGTGTCTCTAGGCACTAATTATTAATACACATATTTACAATGCAAATTTAAGAGAAAAAAATATAAAATTTTATAAATTTCTTATTGACTTTAAAATGTGGTCTTATCTTTCATAAACCTACTTATTTGTAATACCCCTCTATTTTCTATTTTTAATGTTGACTATTTTAGACATGGACCTATTATTTGATTGGATGGCTATGGAAGCCATGTTTAAATTTTATGATGATGTAATTGGTTGGATTCTTAACAAAATAAATAAATTGTTGGAAAAACACTGAGGGAAAGAGCACTAGAGTTATAATATTTATTTCTAGCTTGAGAAGCATTGTTGGTGGTCAAGTCGACATGGTGGACCTTCCCTAAAACCTCCTAAAAATACCTAAGAGAATATGGTTAAAAGTGCATTTATTTAACATGACGGGAGAGAAAGATTATTTTAAATCACTTAGTTGGAGAAATATACTTAGTGGAATAAAAAATTGTGGGAGAAAAAGCCACGATTTAAAGAAAAAGAAAAACACAAAAACAAAATGACTAGGCAAAAAGATTGTAGACCTTAAAGCGAGACGCTGTTAAAAATCACCTGGGAAGAAATCTATCAAATACACCATCCATCAATTAATGAGGTTGTTGATTCTTGTGTTAAGAAGATCTTAGCTCGAGGGGAACTAGGAGAGGCAGTTCGTGATCAGGAGGAACATGTTTGATTCCTAAGTGATTTTTCACTAGTTATTGAAGTTATAATTTTTGGTTATGTTTGTCAATAACATTATAGACTATGCAGGTTATAGATTGATGATTGAATTACATGTAGATAGACATTGTTTTTAACATGTCACCCACAACATAATGATAATAATATTATGTTCTATTAATGAACTTTACCCAATAAATTTTTGCAAGGTATACAGATAAATTATATTCACAAATGTACATTTTTGTATTCAATAGTAACCCATTAAAAAAACAACTAAGGCCATAATAATATAATGCTAGTAGTCACAATTATCCCAATCATGGCTACATAATGCTCATGTGGGGTTTTGATTCAAAATCTAAGAACAACCCAGAGATGGGTTGGAAAACCCAAAATACATTTCATTGTGAGGTGACAATGAGAAGCCAAGAGAATAAATTTGAAAGGGACCAACCTATATCAGAGTGAGCAAGAGTCAGGGGTTGGAAATGAAGCAACCTCCATTCAATCTCACTCCCCTACCATCCTACAGACGTACCTATGATCACATCACTTAGTAAAATTAGTAATTAACTAAAATAAACCGTAGAAAATATTGACAAGAGAATGGAGGGGTGAGTGGTACATACTTGTTGCAAGAATGAATGTATAGTGCTATATTCCTACAAATAGTAGAATGAAAACAAAAACCAAGTTAATTGTAACAAAAAGGAAGTAAAATTACTAACATAAAAAATAATAGTTGCAGGCCCTGCTTAACTCGGTCCTGGACTAAGATACTTAAGTAAAATAAAACATCGTAGAAACATTTTGAGTAAATAAACTAGTAGGGAAATTCTAGGTGTTGAATTTACCAGACCGAAAAACCATTCCTAAAGCACATGTGCCTATAGGATTAATGTCTAGTTACTTTACTGAGAAGAGATAAAAATAATTTAGACATTCCCAAGACCTTGAAATTTCCTAGGTTTCTATCAAGTTGCAATCCTATAGGCCCTCGTCGAATAATCCACACCAAAGATAAGAGTCAAACTTGTTAATTTGGGGTTAAATTCTAGAGAATCTCTTAATTGAAAATAAGGTAAAAATCAAGACAACAACACAAGAGAAAAGAATGCCAAGTTACCTCTGAAAATCATCAGGAAAAAGAAAACAAAAGCATGTGTGAGTGAACCAAACCCTCAATTTGCAATTAGGGAGAACACCTCCTTACTAATTTCATGAACAATGAACTTGGGTGGATTACCTGCAATACATTGACCGAGAACTATTAAATAGTACATATTAGCTACAAACTCTACAAAAAAAGAAAGAAACCTCAAATTTTAACCCTACCAAGAGAATCCTTGTTTTCTTCATGTGACACGCACTATAGCAGGAGATTACAAGTGTCAATAATGCCAAATGGCTATGGCCAATAGAATACAGGTGAAAAAACCCTCTCAACACTCATGAAGATGTTATGTGGAATAACAAAGTGAAATAATATTTGAATGAAAAACACAAGAGTATAAAGTTAGGGTATGAGTAGATGATTCACAACCCTAGGTTAAGAGCAAATAAAATCACCATCATTGACTAGATTCCAAGTATACAGAACATGTGGCATTCACATGGGCAGCTGGCATGCGGCCTATCACATGTCACCAAGTTTAAGCGCACAATAGAAATTAAAACCATAGAGATCCCTATTTAGTCATGAATGGAATCGACCATACACAAATTCACATGGACATAATACTAAACAAGGTTTAATAACAATAGCTTCAAGGGTAAAAACCAAGTCAATAATCCATAAGTTATATGGCTTCGAAAGTATAATAAGGACAAAATTTATATGTGTACTTAAGATATGTTCCTCTTAAGGTACCACTTTATTCACAATGAACTTGATTATCACAGTGCACCAACAAATAGATATCAATTATATATATATATATATAGATGGAGGTGGACAATAGACCACTATTTGTTAAATTAAGGAATTAAGGGTATAAGTAAATTAGCCATTACTCATCTATACTAAATAGATGTATGTGAATATTGTAACAAAACCATCTACTTGTAAAGCGTTGTTAGAAAAAAAGTATCTAGAACTTGGGTACATGACATATGGTATCAGAGGACAAGTTCAAAAACTAGGCCAACAGGAAAACAACCCAAGTGAATGAACTTGTATAAAGCTATGTATATGTTTAATACATGTAAACTAAAATGTGTTGTGTTGAAAACAATGTACCCAAGCGAAGAAACACTACAATAGAGAATGGTGGATGGTTCGAATCTACATTCGGTAGAGGAAGAAGAAATTTATGTGGAGTTAGAAGTTTCCAAGAATAATTGACCAACATCAAAACCAATTATGAGAGGTTGTTCAAGGCCACTATGAAACAAGAAATTTGATATGGGATTTAGCTAAAAAATATAGTCATAAACTCATGGAAACATTATGGGATGGAAAGGAAATAGGCGCATTGAAGAAAATAAATGTTGAGATAGAAACCTAAAATTATGAAATTGGAAATGAATCAGAACACCTAACTAAAGACATAGAAATATAAGAATAAAGTGGATTTGCAGGGGGTTTATGACAACAAATCCCCCTACGTTTGATGGTGAAAAGGAGGAGGACACAGAGGGATGGATTCACAACTTGACAAAGTACTTTCAAGTTTATAAATATGACAACAATTTGAAGGCCAGAATGGTCATTTATCAATTTTAGGGGAAGCCACTCTTTGGTGGGAGGAGGTTAAAATAGTCCATACAATGGAAGAGAAGACAATTTTTTGGGATGAATTCGAGAAACAATTAAAGTCTAAATATTTAAATGAGTAATACTATGATGACCAGGAAAAGGAATCCCATGAGTTAATACTGGGACAATTAACTGTGGGTGATCTTGTTACTAAATTCACCAATTTATTACGTTATGTTTTGTACATCAAGGAAGAGAAAGATAAAGTGCAGATGTAATGACCCTACTGAAAATTCCATGTAATAAAATTTAAGAAAGGAAAAATAATAACCATGGTTATTGGGACACTTATTCCAAGTTGTATGTTGGGCAAAACAACCTAGTGTGGGTGTTCATTGGCTTATTATGGCTAAGGAAATTAGCAAAGGCAATAGCTAAGGCTTTGGAAAGGCAAGATGTCATTATTTGGCATTTATTTATGAAAAGTATGGAAAATAGGAGAAAATGAAGGTGAAAGATCACATGTTGCATGTGAGGAGGAAAATGAAGGAAAATAATGGAAGATGAAGAAAATGGAGGCCTAATTGATAACAAGGATTCTGAGGATCAGTTGGTAACCTTTGTTAGTTTTGTTTTGGAGCTATCTCATTATTCTCTCTCTTTCTCTCTCTCTCTCTCACTCTTGGACAGTTAGAGATTTTTTGGAGCACTTTGGCATTAGATCAAGAAAGGAAAGGAAGGCAAGAAGAAGGAAGGAGAAAGAAAGGAAGAGCATGATCAAGCAACTACATTAGGATTATTTCGAGGTATCTATTTTCATGTGTTTTTCTTGCTAAATTTGACATGCATGGTATTGCATTGGTTCTTTTTTGTCATGGCATGGGTTTTTCCAGGTGTGACAGTGTTTTCAGCCTAGCCTTGCCATTTCTAGATAGTCATGGTGTGATAGAGTTATCATGTTTTGGTTGAGATGGATTGCTGGATGGATTCAAAGCTGAGTGAGGTGGATGTCCAAAACAAAGAACACATGTCCTAGTGATCACTGAAATAGATTATGGATTGTGTAAATCCATTAGCCAATTGACTGTGGGTTGTGTAAATCTAGGTATTGTGTGGCTCAGTGGGACTAGGTATGCTTGACTAATTAATGGTGGGATATGCGATAAAGCCTAGAGGTGGCTTCCCTTGATCAGGCCTAGGAAGCCTTGTCATTGAATGGCAGGATATATGGTAAAACCTGTATGGTGGATTCTTAGTTTAGGGGCTAGTGATCTAGTATTTATTTCCATAAAGCCTAAGAGAATAGGAGATGGGAAAATTCCTCACGATGTAGGTGCAAAAATACGTTGGCATGCATGGTTGTTTTGGCCTAGTGATCTCGTGGAGATCATGGTAAAGCCTGTTATTACATGTTCATTATTTTGGCCTAGTGATCCGAGGTGGGTTGCAATAAAGCTTGATTTTTATTGATGAGAGTGAGGTGGTTTAGCCTCGAGATGTCCTGGTTGGTTCTTTTGGTTTGAATCCCACATTCATGCTTGAAATATGACATGGGTGTGATTGGATGAAGAGAGGTTTGGCTCAGCTAATCTATGGTCAAGTGGAACATTGTAGTCCCATCCCAAGTTCGCTTTTGCATTCATTAATAAGAGGTTTTTTCCTTGGTACATTATGTGTAAATGTACTTGTTTATATGTGAATTCTATGGTTTATGTATCCTTAATATTTCCGTTGTTAATATGCTAGTTATAAGCATGTATTATGATAGTAATGATGTAAGGATATCCTCATGTTTTAATTTGTAAATGAATGAAAAATGTATCTATGGCTTAGTAGATGATAATGCAACCAATGATATAAGGGAAAAATTCTTATTAGAAGTTCTCAAATAATTATGAGACCCCTATGCTTAGATATGTTGTTTAAACCTATAGATTTCATATTTGTGACATGTTTGACAAAATTCTTATCATGACTAGTAGGGGTCCAGTCTAGTTCTTGTTGATGTTTTTACAAATATATCATTTATCCATTGTGATAATTCATTTGTAAACCTATCATTCAATTATGAGTATTTACGTATGCCTTGGGCTTGAAAAACTGACACAAATCCTGGTGTCGCAGGCATAGGTCTTAGGAGAAAAGTCCCTAGATGCATGCATACCCATGTTGTGGGACCATTCGGAGCCTCCTAGATACACCCTTGTCCATATCAAGGGAGTGTCTAGGGGTTTAATGGTCTAAGAACTCAGTGGGACCTAGAGGCTAATTACCTGAATGGTTGGGATAGATCCTAGGAGTTTTGTTGTTGATGTGGAAGGTTTGTGTGGTGGGTTTCCAATGATTCCTTATATATTTCCAATGATTCCACTTCCTTAAGATGACTTAGGAGTTTGAATCACATTATAGTGGCCTCTCGTCGTATATTTACCCCAATTGGTTGGTTACTTGGGTAGATGTGGGATGAGGGTGTTACAGAGTGGTATCAAAGCATGGCTCACCCTTTGGATTGGATGGGTGGTGTGTGTTGGTCATGCAATCATGTCAGTTGCACGTGTGTTAATAATCCTTATGGTCTATATGCTTGTTGCATATTCATGGTGTTGGTCATGGTTGTAGTGATGTCACCCTGTGAAAGAGTGTGTTGTTATGAAGTGTGTCATCATGAGTGTATGATTGGTTATGCATTTTTATGTGTGTCAGTGCTTACATGTTGACAAATGTGCATTGGTATGGTTCATATGGTCATGCATTAATGATTGGAATCTAGCTAGAATGATTTGTATGCATTGATACACTTACTTTTTATATGTCTATATGTTGTTATGATTATGTTTGTACATGTATTACATTGATTTGGATGACCTTTCTAAGGTACATTTGTTTATTGTTATTTGGTTTAGCTGACATAGTATGATTTGCAGGAAATAGATCAAAAAGACTAGAAATATGATAGAATACAAATATTCTCCCTACTAATCATTTGAGAAGTGTGGTGTTGGGAACTCTTCTGATTTAGCAGACACATTGAGAAGCTTGAAGAATAAATAAGAAGTTGTAAGGTAGACAATGAAAAAATCATGCAGGCACAAGAGAAATAATCATAGGTTAATGCAATACTCCTTCAGAGTTTGTCAGAGTTGCAGCGACAGGGGCTAGTTTGGATCAGCCATTGGTAGGAGGATAGACCTAATGGGGCATATGGAAGTAGGTCTCATAGTGGTCACAAGTCGGATACATATGACACAGTGAGAGATCGCAGGTTGTTTGATAGTCTTGATAGGAGAGGTGATGGACAAAAGTACTACTCTAGTTTTAGTTCTGATAGACATTATGATCATCATCGTTATCATCCTTATAGGAGGAGTGATAGGGGATAATTTCCAGATAAATTTAAAACACCTACTTTTGATGGATACTTGAAGATACTAGAAGATGCAGAGTCATGGATACTTGGGATGAATAAGTTCTTTGAGTTGCATGAGTACACAATAAACATGAAGGCCATAATTTCTATCTTAAGCCTAAAAGGTAAAGTAGATATCTAGTGGGAAGGTATGAAGCAGGTCAGAGACATTAGGATAGCGGACTTAAGTTGCCATGAGTTCAAGAGGATTTTCAAGAAGAAGTACTTGTCATAAAGTTACTATGACAGTAAGGCCAAATAATTCTATGAGCTAAAGATGTGATCGATGACAGATGAGGAGTACATGACCAAGTTCCTAGATCTATTGAGGTATGTCTCCTATATTAAATATGAGAAGGCTAAAGTTTAGCGATTTTTCACTGGTTTTCCATTAGAATTTAGAGATTGAATTGAGTATGATGAGCCTCAGTCACTTCAGGAAGTTATTGGGAAATTGAATCATTGCTATGAATAGTTAAAGCATAATAATGAATCTCAACAAGGATGTAAAAGAAAAGATAAAGGTAAGGGTAAATGGTAGCTGAAAATAACAAGGCCTCAGAATGAAAAAGAGAAAGAACATGTGGCACCACAAAATAAGTTCAATGCAGCTAGACAGGAACATGGATCACATCAACAACATAGAGGTGATGGTACTCAATGGTTGGAGTATTATGCATGTGGCAAGGAACACCTGAAGAGAGATTTCCCATAGAATCAGGGTGGTAGGCCTTGGATATATAGTGCACAGGACGTGCAAACTGTTGGGGATGTTCATTAGACCGTTCCTCGTATCATTCAACACTGAATAATTGGCATGCAGACCATTAGGAATCTATCATTGAGATGGAAGGTGGGCTTTGTGATCAAGTTGTTTTGATTTTTATTGAACCTGAATATAATTATAGTTATGTTATCCCAGACTTGGTGGATAATTATAGTTTGAGTAAAGAATTGCATGCAGAATCTTGGTTAGTACAGTTGGCTACATGTACAAAGAAGATAGTTCATCATTGGGTAATAGTTTGTTCATTTGATTTGAATGGTATGCCTACCACAACACATTTGAATGTATTACCGTTAGGATCATATAGTATGATAATAAGTATGGACTCACTATATATTCATAGAAGCAGGGTTGATTTTTATGACAAATCAGTTCTTGGACAAAAATGGGGAACCCAGAGTCTTTTAGGGGAAGAGGAAAGCCACGTCAGTTAGGATGGTGACAAGTATGCATGCAAACCACAGTCATAGAAAAGGGTTTGTATTATTTTCATTACATATTTCTAGCGAAAAAGGTAAGGAAGTTGAGGATGCAGATGTTTTGAGTAGGTACCTAGTTCTGTGGTAGTTTTAGGATGTGTTTCTCACAGAAATTTCAATGTTTCCACCTTACAGGGAAGTAGACTTTTCTACTGAGTTGGTTCCAGGTGCAATACCAATATCAAAGGCACCATAGAATATTAGCACTTCAGAGTTGGTAGAGTTAAATTTGTAGCTGAAAGAGATGCTTGACAAGGGATACATTAGGCCAAGTCTATCACCTTGGGGTGCAACAATATTGTTTGTAAAGAATAAGGATTGTACATTACTTGGGACATGTCTCAAAGGAGAGCTTAACAGCGGATATAGAAAAGGAAAGAGCTATCATGGAGTGGACAGCTCCTAGGAATGTAGATGAGGTGAAATCCTTCATGGGATTGGTAGTTTATGATAGGAGGTTCATCAGGAACTTCTCACAGTTTGCTTATCCTATTACATCATTGCAAGGGAAATGTAAAAAGTTTGAATAGATAAAGGAGTGTGAGGCCAATTTTGAGTAGTTGAAGTAGTTGTTAACACATGCTCTAGTGTTAAAGATCACAAATCTAGAAAAATAATTTATAGTATGTACAAAAGCTTACAAGAGAGGAATTGGTGGATTCTTTATGTAGGAAGGACATGTAGTGTGCTATGAGTAATGGAAACTGAATGAGCACGAGCATAAAAATACGACACATGATCTTGAGCTAAAAATGATCATACATCCATTGAAGATGTGGAGGCACTTTCTTCTTCGTAGGAGGTTTGTATTGATGAGTGATCACAGTGGTTTGCGGTACATATTTGACCAACTAAATATGAATGGAAGGCATGCTTGGTGGCTAGCCATGATCAATGAGTTTGACTTTGAAATCACATATATCAAAGGTAAAGAAAACACGGTGGCAGATTCTCTCAGTAGGTGGATACAGGTAAATCACATAACATCTATGATTTCCTATGGGATAGATTTAAAGGATAGGATCTTGTAGGTAGGTCAATAGGATGATAGGTATATGGAGATTGTGAACATGTTGCAGAAAAGTACATGTATAGATACATGTAGTCGTATAGGTAATGGTATAGGTATAGGTACAGAAGTAGGTGCACAAGATGTGGAATATTGTCTTACAATAGATGGATTGATCAGATTTAGAGAGAAGATATATGAGCTAGACAATAGTGAGCTCAAGAAGGTGATGTTGAGAGAGTTTCATGTGAAACCATATTCAGGCCACCCAGGCTCTCAAAAGACATTTACCATAGTGAATAAGTTTTATTATTGGCTGAATCTGAAGAAGGATGTACCACAGTTTGTGGCTAGATGTTTGGATTGTTAGTAGGTAAAGGTAGAGTGTTAGCATCTAGGTGGACTGCTACAACCAATTGCAATTCCAAAATGGAAATCGGAGGTCATTCCCATGGAATTTATCACAAGTTTTATGAGGAGAGTGAGACAACATGATTCCATCATGGTTTTGGTGGATAGGTTGACAAAGGTTGTGCACTTCATTCCATTTAATTCTACATTCTCAGCTAGCAATGTAGCACAAATATTCATCAAAGACGTCATCAAATTCAATGTTGTTCCAAAGAAGATTGTGTTAGACAGGGATGCAAACTTTAGTTCCAAGTTTTGGAAGGAGTTGTTTGAAGGATTAGGTACAAAGTTAGCCTTCAACACAGCTTATCATCCATAGATAGATGGACAGATTGAGAGGGTCAACAGGATAGTAGAGGACATGTTGAGGATGTATGTGATGCATCAACAACATAAGTGGGATGAGTACCTTCCACCGGTAAAATTTGTTTACGACAATGTGTATCAGTAATATTTGAGGATGATTCCATTTGAGGTATTGTATGGATGGAGTTGCAATACTACCATCTGTTGGAGCACTCAAATGAACAGGGTGTTGATTGGACCGGACATGTTGGTAGACATGGAGCAAGAAATGTAGGTAATCAAGAAGAATCTGAAAGAAGAACATGATATAAAGAAGAGTTATGAAAACCAAAATAGATTGTTCAAGGAGTTCCAAGTTGGGGAACAAGTGTACTTGCACATCAAATTGAAGAAGAAATCTTTGCGATTGGATCATGTGCTAAGTTGGCACCATGGTTTTGTGGACCTCTTAGGATTATTGAGAGGATTGGGCTAGTGACCTATTGACTTGCATTGCTTCCGATAGTAAAATTCCATGATGTTTGCCATGTGTCATTGCTTAAGAAGTATGTTAAAGATGTTGATATTGTGATTTACTGGTATGTATTGCAGGTGTGGCTAGATGGAGAATTCCAGTCAAAACCTCAGTGTATATTCCAGAGAAATGTGCTCATGCTCTAGAACTGAGAAATCAAGCAGGTTAAAGTGCAGTGGAAGCACTTTAGCCCCAATGAAGCTACATGGGAGATGTCATATCGGGTGCAGGCTATGTATCCTTGATTATTTTCCTGTTGAGGCAAAGCAGTTTTGATACGATATTTAGTATATCTTTTGGAATATGTTTTGGTGTGATGTTTAGGTATTTGTATATATGTATATGGATGTAAATACCACCATGAGCTATGTTATAAAGCTCCAATAGGCAATATGGGTTTCATGTCATTATAGTTGTCATGTTGTTATGTTGGTTTGCTTCTCAGCAAGGTGATCATTGTAAATACTGCATCGAGCTATGTTTTAAAGCTCGATGGGAAGTATGTTTTATTTTCAGTGGTTTTGTTGAGGTATAGGTATGGTTGAGCACCGAGGACGGTTTCCCCCATGGGGGAGGGTTTTGTAACTTCCATGGTGAAAATTCCTTGTAATAAAAGCTAAGAAATGAAAAAAAATAACCATGATTGATGGGACACTTATTCCAAGTTGAATGTTCGGAAAAATATCCTAGTGTGGGCGTTATTTTCTTTATTATGGCTCAAGAAATTGGAAAAGGAAATGGCCAAGGCTTTTGAAAGGAAAAATGGCATTATTTTCCATTATTTATGAAAATAATGGAAAATAGGAGAAAAGGAAGGTGAAAGGTCACAGGTTGCATGTGAGGAGGGACATGAAGGAAAGTAATGGAAACATTAAGAAAATAGAGGCTTAATTTATAAAAAGGCTTTAGAGGATCAGTTGGTACCTTATGTTAGTTCAATTTTGGAGCTCTCTCATTATTCTCTCTCTCACTTTTAGGCACTTAGAGTTTTCTTGGAGCACTTTGGCATTGGATCAAGAAAGGAAAATAAGGCAAGAGGAAGGAAGGAGAAAGCAAGGAAGAGTAGGATCAAGTAACTATAATAGGATTCTTTATAGGTATCAATTTTCATGTTTTTTTTCATTTCTATTTTTGGAATGCATGGTATTGCATGTTGTTCTTTGCTATCATGGCATGGGTTTGATAGGTGTGACAATGTTTTTAGCCTATCCTTACCATTTCCAGATAGCCATTGTGTGATGGGGTTCTCATGTTTTGGTTGATTTAGATTGCCAGATGGATTCAAAGTTGAGTGAGGTGGACCTCCAAAAGAAATAACACATGGCCTAGTGATCCTTGAACCAAACTATGCATTGTGGTAAAGCCACTAGCCTAGTGACCCCTAAACCAGACTATGGGTTGCAGTGAAGACAAATATTGTGTGCCTCAGTGGGCCTAGAATCCTCGACTGGTTAATGTCGAGATATTTGGTAAAGCCTGTGGTTGGTTACCCTTGATTAGGCCAAGGAATCATTTCCAGTGAATGGAAGGATATACAATAAAGCCTAGAGGGTGGAGTCTTAGTTTACGACCTAGTGATCTAGTGTGGTTTGTGGTAAAGCCTGAGAGACTAGGAGATAGGAAAATTCCTCATGGTGTAGGTGGATAAATCCGGTAGCATCCATGCTTGTTTTGGCCTAGCGATCTCGTGGAGATCACGGTAAAGCTTATTATTACATCTTTATTGTTTTTTCCTAGTGATCTAGGGTGGATTACGGTAAAGCCTGGTTTCTATTAATGAGGGTGAGGAGGTTTAACATAGGGATGCCCTAATTGGTCCTTTTGGTTTGAGTCCCACATTCATGCTTAGAATATGGCATGGGGGTGATTAGCTGAAGAGAGAATTGGCTCAGCCAATTTATGGTCGAGTGGAACATGGTAGTCCCATCCCATGTTGGCTTTTGCATTCATTAATAAGAGGTTCTTTCCATGGTATCTTATGTGTAAATGTACTGGTTTATATGTGGATTCTATGGCTGATGTATCCTTGATATTTATATTGTTATTATCCTAGTTATAAGCATGCATTATGATAGTTATGATGTATGCCTCTCCTCATGTTTTGATTTGTGAATGAATGAACAATGTATCTATGACCTAATATATGAGAATGCAACCAATGATATAAGGGAATAATGCTTCTTAGCGATTCTCATATAATTATAAGGCCCCTATGCTCAGATATGTTGTTTAAACCCGTAGATTTCATATTTGTGACATGTTTGATGAAATTCTTGTCATGGCTAGGAGGGGTCCATTTTAGTCCTTATTGATGTTTCTACAAATGTATCATTGTTCAGTTTTGTTAATAAATTTATGAACTTTCCATTGAGTTTTGGTAAATGATCTAGGCTTTGGGCCTAAAAAGGTGGCCCAAATTCTAGATTCGAAGGCACAGGTTTGAGGAGAAAAGTCCTCAGACGCATGCATACACATGATCTGGGAGCATATGGAGCTTCCTAGATGCACCCTTGTCGATATCAAGGGGGCATTCATGGATTTACTGGTCTAAAAACTCAGTGGGACCAAGGGGCTGGTTACCTGAGCAGTTGGGATGGCTCCTGGGAGTTTGTTTGATGATGTGGAATTTCTATGTGATGTGTTTCCATTGATTCCACTTCCTTAAAGTGACTTAGGAGGCTGTATGCCATTATGCTAGCCTCTCATAACATATTTACCCTACTTGGATGGTTACCTAAGTAGATGTCAATGAGGGTGTTACAACAGAGATTTTTAAATTTCTTACCTATCTCTTATAAAGAAAGGATTGAGATTGAGAATCCTAAAAATATGGATGAAGTAGTGAGGAAAGAAATTTTGTGTTATAAACAATTTAAGAATGCAGGAGAAGAACCTTAGTCATGGTAAGGTAGAGATAAAACAAAATTGTAGGGGGGGAAGGACAAAAACCTACATATCTTAAAATTTTGTGAAGGGATGACTAGCTAAAGAGTTTAGCATAAATAACGAAAACTAGCCTACGCAATCTCAAATCAGGTTAAAACCCATGGATTTGAATAATAAAAACACAAGAGAGATTAAAGAAAGAGAACCTTTAAAGTCCTGGGGTTGTTGAGAGCCATACTTGTTGAGGGACTTTCCACATAACTTGAGGTCTCTTCAAAATATAAAATCAGTGCATGAACTGACGATAGTAATGATATTGCAAAAAATGTTCCAAAAATAAGTACAAAATTGGAAGATAGACAAGTGGAGCACCAATCTATTATGATTGAGATTGGAGGTAAAATATTGAACCATTCTGTTTTTGTACTAATTGAACCAAGGGCTATTCTTAGTTATATTAGCCCCCAAATCATGGAAAAATGTAAGTTAAAAGCTTAAAACATTCAATAATGCATGGTTAGTACAGTTAGAAATGGGTAGAAAAAGAAAGGTAATTAGCCATGCAAACAATGTCCACTATATTTTAACATTTTTCCAACTAAAGTAAAATATACTTCCTTTAGGTTCATACGATGTATTAATGGGTATGGATTGGCTGGAAAAACACAGAGTTGTAGTTAAATACCTAGAGAAAACAATGAGTTGTATAAATCAATAAGGAATAACACAGCTGATAAAAGGCATAACAAAACCTATTTTAGCTAGACAAATTTCAGCATTAAAGTTGAAAAGAAGTGCAAGAAAAGGTTGTCAACTCTTTGTTGTTCATGTTGAAGAAAATAAGTAGAAGACAAAAACTCAAAACTTACATGAATTTTCAATCATCAGGGAATTTAAGAACATATTTCCAGAAGAGATTTTAGGTCTACCTCCCCGCATAGACATAGATTTCTCTATTGATCTAATGTTGAGAGCTACCCCAATGTCTAGAGCAAATTATTGAATGAGAATTCCTGAATTATCATAACTAAAAATGAAATTACATGAATTACTTTATAAAGACTATATTAGACCCAGTGTTTCACCATGGGGAGCCCCAATATTATTTGTGAAAAAGAAAGATGGCATATTTATAATGTGCATAGATTAAAATCAAATTGACAATAAAAACAAGTCCCTATTGCCCCGCATAGATGACCTGTTTGATCATGTAAGAGGGGAAACACTATTCTCAAAAATTGATTTGAGAATAGGTATCACTACTTAAGAATAAATCATAAAGAAATTCACAAAATAACCTTCCGAACTAGATATGGTCACTACGATTTTGTAGTGTTACAAATGCACTAGAAAAAAATATGTGTTTACTAAATAGTGTGCTCAGTAACTACCTTGCTAAATTTGTGTTGGTATTTATAGATGACATTTTAGTGTATTCCAAAAACAAAGAGGGGTATGAAGAAAATTTGAGACCAGTACTACAAACTTTGGGAGAACGTTAGTTATATGCAAAAATTAGTAAATGTGAGTTTTACAAGGACATAATACGATATTTGGGCCATGTTATTTCAAAAAAAGGACTGTCTATGGATCTGGAAAAGGTTAAGGCCATTTTGAACTAGCAGATACCTAAGGATGTGTCAGATGTCCAATCCTTCACAAGGATTATAGGGTACTACAAGAGTTTCATTGAAGGTTTTTTAAAACTAGCCTATCCTACCACTAACTTTCAAATAAAGGGACAAAATTTGTGTGGACAACCAAGTGTCATGAAAGCTTTGACATGTTAAACATCTATTAACAATAACACCTAGTTTGAGGATTGCACAGCAAGAGAAGGAATTTATTGTATGGACACATGTGTGTTTGGAGGGATTAGATGGAGTCTTTGATGAGCCTCATCATTATATGGGCCTTAATTCACCTCCTAGCTTAGTCAAGCCAACTATTTTCACAACTTATTGCATACTTTTGATTATATTTTGTTTATGATATGAGTTAGAGTTGGATACTTTGCTTTGTGGTCTAATGTGCATTTAATGTATGATTAAAGGATAAAAGCAAGGAATTTTGGCAAAGACCTTTGTCAAAACTCGAATGGGATAAGGGAGAGGAATCATAGGAGGTAAATCCTCCACATTTACTACCCCCTCATTTGAATATTACTCCATCAGCTCGGAGTGCAAATAGCAAAATCATGAGGACTAGAAGGTAGATGAGCAAGTGAAAGTCAAAGCACCAGTTTATCTCAATTTTGGGAGCCGAGCCTCCCTAATTTTAAGGAGATCGTTGGAGACTTCAGATGTATAAGTAGAGAGACCTAGGACCTCATTAGGATTTAGAATTTTGATTGTAAAACTCCACTCTATTTTCGAGCTACAAGACTTGTGACAGTTTTTGATGTAATCTGTGGTTTTGATAATAAGAATGAGTTCTGTTTTGAGCCAACACTAAGTTAACTCAGAGGGTTGAAGCTCTTAGGTTAGGGCCCAACCCTAGCAGCCAAGGGTCCTCTTTATTGTACATGTATACTACCATAGATTCAAGGTTTAATTGTTCATTTTCTTAAGTAGTTGCCTTTCCATTACAACAATGTAGAGTAGATTGGTTGTGTTTTAGTTTGCTTCCACTTGTGCCTTCTTTCAATCAATAGGTTAGCAAGGAGAAAAATATCACCATAAGGTTGTCAACTAGTGTCTCGACCTCACCTCCTCCCTCTGGGAAAATTACTTGAGGAAGAGACCCTTCAACAACCCGAAAAACACAAATTTCTAGTTCTTGCATGAGCTTTGGAGTTTTTTGTCTTGATTTAGTACTTAGTTCGTTTCATTGTCATCTTTTTCCATCACTCTCTTTATGTAATAAGATCTCAATCATATTCTCATTTCCTTTAGCACTTTATTCATGCATAATAGGAGCAACTGATTCATGCTTTTCTAGTTTATGAGAATGTATCTTGTTGCATAGTTCTTTGAAGACACACACATTTTAAAAATCGCGGGTACTTCAGGACGAGGTCTAGACTTCATCACCAACATCCATCTTTCAACTCATCCAGCTCAACCATCTCTTGGTCTACCCTCACCCTCACTAGTTTTTTCGTCCCTTTTCATTAAAATTCGCCTAGATACATTGAAATGCTTAAGCAAAAGCTAATAAATCACATCTTAATTAGATTATACCCGTGGATTTCCTTACCATCCGATCCATAACAAACCTGACCAATCAAAGGCAACCATTTGTCGTGTAGCTAACGTATTCATTTCAACATTTGACTTTAGGCACTCCAAATCTCCACCGTCGATCTATCTCACTTGATCCAATAGCTATTGCATCACCTAATTGCCAACTAGCTTGGCCGATCTCCACTGTTGATCAATCCCACATGGTCCAACAGCTATCATGCCATCTCGCATGAATTCTTGCATGACCGATATTCGATCAGGAGCATGCAAGAAAAGTAGTTTTCCCATGCTACATGTCACCCACTTAGGCTAATCATGTGAAATTTAGGAATACTGCTTACAGCTCTTAGGGTGTGGGAGATACCGCTTACCACCTACAAAGACCACTACATCATTTTTCACATTTTCCACCCTTCTGTTGACACATGACTTGATGTGATCCATCCATCTATTAACTTAACCTCCTACAAAAAGATTTCGCTACTCATATTCCATTAATCTTGTTCATGATCTGACTAATCTAATGGTTCATGTGCATTGTTGCTTCATTACTGTTCCTTCATTGATTTCAATCTTCGATTTCTCTTCTGCGTGACTCCTCTGAGCATTGTCCTCTCTCTCGAATTCTCTTTGAATTCACTGCACACTTATTTTATGCACACTTTACACAATGAGTTCGTTCTTAGCCTGATATTCAATATCAGTGGCATTTCCTTTCACAAAAGGCCTCCTAGGACCCTTCCACACCATCCAAACACTCCATAGACCTTCTAGTCATCCTCAACCACCTTCCATCGACCTGTCACATCCACAAGAAGAATTAAATTGCATGCTTGATTTTACCAAAAAAAACAAAAAAGTGAAAATAGATTTAGTTTAGTTTCCTTGCTTACACATTAGTATGGTTTGATGCTCTTTAATTCTGTAACTTAGATAGCAGCACTAGGTTAGCATTGATTTAGAAATTTTGCTTAGCATAACTATTTAAATGGTTAATTAGGATATGGTGTGATTTAGCATTACATGTTGTTTTCTTCATTACTACAGTAGAGTAGCTCCTTACAATAGATTTGCTTTTCTTCCTTCAAATAATCAAGCTTCTTATGACTCCATAGAATTCTGGCTTGGAACCCTTGGGGTCTCTTGCCAGATGAGTAGTGAGAATAGGTAGGACCTTTACTTTTACCTGTGCATATAGCACTATCACCTCCAAGTTTTTACGAACCCTATGTTGATAAGTAAAGTTGGTAGCCCAGGAGTTACAACATCCTTGCTGCAATACTGGTGCTCATCATTTTTTGGCACTGTTGGCGGGGAGGTGTTTAACTAGAATGTGATTACTTCTTTCTTTTCTTCTATTTCTTGTCTTGAATTTTATACCATTAGTTTATTTCTACAAAAGTAATCTAATACCTTCCTTTCTTTCAGTTGTCATTATCTTCTTTCCTTTCCATTTTGCAAGTAGAATTCAATTTAGCAAGTTAATTTTCTTTCTGTTAGTGGTTTTAATTCAATCTTCAATTCCATTTCTTCAAAGTACTTTCTAGCTGAAAATTCCTTACAAAAAACAACCCAAAAATATTTCCTTTCATGCCTCGTAGGAATAGGGACAATTTAGGGAAATTCTTGCCAAATACCCCCACTACATCCAACAGGCAACCTTCTCTCTTCCTCGATGGCTCTAAACTGGAGGAACCTTTTGGTGAGCAACCTGACATATTTGAAGAACCTACAGGGGAAGAAGAAGAAGAATAACCCATTCCTATTGAACCAATGGCTAAAAACCGAAATGATAGAGGGAATAGAGAGAGAGTTGAAGGTGCCTTCCCCATCAAGGAATCCAACTAGGACACTAAGATGAAGAATATAAGTGCCTATGCTCCACCTCATTTCCATGACCTGACCATAGAGGACCTGGACACTTTCCTATTTGAGTTTTCTATTATATTTTGAACCTATGACTATACAGATGATGAGAAAAGTTAAAACTATTTCCATCTACCCTCAAGGATGCAACATTGCACTAGTTCGTGGGTTTACCTGGAGATAGCATCACAACTTGGGATTAGATGCAATAGGGTTTTAACAAAAGATATCTGGACTATTGTAGGTCAAAGGATACTAAAGAAGATATTTTTAGGATGACCATGAGCCAGGATGAATCTTTAGAAGACTACGAAGAATGATTCCAGCTCAGTTACAGAGGGGCCAGGTGCACACTTGACCTCAAGTCACTAAAGTTGGTCCTACTCAGAGGAGTAAGGGCAGATGTTCTGGATACCTTACATTTTTTAGCAACAGGAGATATCCACCAATTATCCTATGAGGATATCAAGTCTATCTTTAGAAACCATTCTAGGTCATCTAGGAAAAAGGGTAGGAGTAGTCATCGTATGGCTAGTACATCATCTTCCAACTTATCAATCAAGGGTAAAATTGGAAATATGCCAGAAGATTTCAAAAGTGAGATGTTGCAAACCCTTGCATTGCAATTGGACACCATGAACATCAAAAGGAAGCAAGAGGAATAAGAGAGAGCCTTGGCCATATTTTGCCCTAGATGCACCAAGAGGCATCCTAAGAACGAATGTCCATTGAACTGCATTGAGATTTGCTCAGTCTGTGAAGAAAAACACTACTTAGACAAGTGCCCTTCTTTACCCAAACTCAAAGCTATATATCAAGGAGCTGAAGGGGTAACTGAGTAGCTTTGCTACATCAACCAAAGGAGACCTCCTGGGCCTAGACCATACTAGCAGGGTATGCAAGGGTCATCCCATGCATATTACAACCCCAACCAAACCACAACTATACATTTTTGGTCTACACCCGCTCCTTGGTCCTATGCATCTCAGGATCATTCCCAGCTAGCCAACCAGTGATTTTAACCTTACGTTCCACCACAACCTTAATGGAATACCCCACTCCAGGGGTGGAAGCCCAAATACAACAATGCTCCAACTCTTTTTCCTCCACAACCTACCCAACCACAACTCCTACACTCTGCTCAACCCAAGCAACCCCAGATGCCTACCCAACCAAATCAGAATCCTACCAATAGGTAGGTTGAACAAGTATACAATAGAGAGACATCATACCTAGCTTATGTTGTAGAAATCCAGGAGATCAACCTAAGATCTAGGAGAATTCTCCTAATAACCAACCTCCCTCTCCACATAGGAAGGTTGAGGAAGAAAGAGAGGAAAGCAACCTTAATGTAAATCCACACTTTCTTCATAGATTAGCCCACCCACTCCAGCCTACCCCAGAAGAAATTGAACTTATGGGAGAACTGAAAAATCTATGTGTAAAGATCCCCCTTCTCCAAGAAATAAAATATGTTCCCTTTTACAATAAGTTTATTAAGGAGAAATGCTTTAAGCATCCAAGAAGAAGAAAAAGGGATTCCCCTACCATTAACGTCATTGGGAAGTTGGTTGACTTAATGCTGGGGTAGGTAATATGTTCGAAATATTTGGGCTCTGGAAGCCCTGTAGTAGATGTTCACATCAATAGTATCATCGTCCCACACACTTTGATCGATCTTGGGGCTGCCATTAATGTGATGACCAAGGACACCATGCTCAAGCTCAACCTCCAAGGGTCATTGAGGAAGAACACAACAGTTCTACAACTTGGAGACCATTGCATAGTCACCCTTGAGGGAATTATGGAGGATGTGATGGTCTCCATTGACTCCTGGGAGTATCCTATAGATTTTCTAGTTCTCCAACCTAAGGCTAAGCTTACTGGTTACCCTCTCATCCTTCAGAGGCCACGGTTGGCCACAACCAATGCTTACATTAGGTACAAAGTGGGGAATATGACCATCAAGAACGAGCATATGTCCAAATAGTTAGTCCTATACCCTCCTTCTCAACCTTCTCTAGAGCCTCATTTACCTTTATGGTTGGACGAGGAGGAAGAAGATGAGGTTTGTTCCACCCAAATTTATGCCTTGGAAGCAACCATAGGAGGAGGAAAGCAAGATGAGGATGACTTAATTGAACACCTGCTCCAAATTCCAACTCCTCGTTTGTTACCATTAGAAGAAGAACTAAGGGAAACCTAGAACAGTCATCCAATTGACTTATGCTTGGCTAATTCCATCCCACTCCATGTCAAAACCATAGAATTTGGCCCAGAGAAAATTTTGAAAATTAATCCATCTCTTTCTGCTCTTGAAGAGGAAAGGCGATCCAACATGTTGAGAGAAAACCTAGAAGCTTTCACTTGAAGTTACAAGGAAATGAAGGGAGTACACGCCTCAGTGTGTACTCACCACATATTCATCAAAGAAGGTTGCAAGCTGGTTCGACAACCATAAAGGAGGATGAATCCAGTACTTAAGATATATTCAAAGAAGAACTACAAAAAATACTAGATGCGGGATTCATTTACCCTATCTGTAATAGTGAGTGGGTCTCTCCTTTAATGTTAGTTCCCATGAAAAATGGTAAGTGGAGGATTTGTGTCGATTACACGAAGTTGAACAAAGCCACAAAGAATGATCATTTTCCCCCACCCTTCATTGTCCATGTTCTAGATGGCTTGGTAGGGAAGAAGTTTTTTCTTTCCTAGATGGATTCAGTTGGTACAACCAAATCCAAATCTGCCTAGAAGACAAGAATAAGACCACATTCACCTATCCTTGGGGTACTTTTGCCTATAGGGTCCTTCCTTTTGGCCTATGAAATGTTCTTGTGACTTTCAATTAGCAGGTTAGAAAGGAGAAAAAGATCACCATAAGGTTGTCAGTCGGTGTCCCCTCCTCCCTCTGGGACATGACTGTAACAATCCTAATGAAAGGTCACATTTTGCATGTGAAGAGGAAAATGAAGGAAAATAATGGAAATTAGGAGAAAAATGAGGTGAAATGTCACATGTTAAATGTGGGGAGGAAAATCAAGGAAAATAATGCAAAATGAAGAAAATAGATGCCTCATTCATAAAAAGGCTTTTGAGGATCAGTTGGCAAGCTTCTTCCTTTTTAGTGTGAAGACTTGGTCGGTTTAGATTTGAAACTCTCTCATTATTCTCTCTCTCTCTCATACTCTTGAATACTTAGAGTTTTCTTGGAGCACTTTGGTGTTGGAGCAAGAAAGGCAAGAGGAAGCAAGGATCAAGTAGGGAAAGCCAGGATCAAATCTAGCATGTGTATTTTCCTTGCTACGTTTGGCATGCATGAGATTGCATGTGTAATTTCATTGCTATATTTGGCATGCATGGGATTGCATGTGTTTCTTTTTCTACCATGGCATGGGTTTTTCCAGGTGGCAGTATTTTTAGCCTAGCCTCTCCATTGCTAATAGCTTTGATGAGATGGTTTCTCTCATGTGTACTATGGGGGATGGTTAGATTGGATTCAAATCTGAGTGGGGTGGATCTCTGAATTGAAAAACGCATGGTGGTAGTGGTCCCTGAATAGGATTGAGGTTGCATGAAGCCACTGGACTAGTAACCCCTGAACTGGATTGTGGGTTGTGGTAAAGCCAGATTGTGTGCCTCAGTGGGCCTAGGAATCCTTGTCGGTGAATGGCGAGATATATGGTAAAGCCAAGGGGTGGATTTTCTCTCTGTTGGGCTTGGTGATTCTGGGATGGAATGCATGCTAAATCCTGGAGATTATGTCTTGGTGTAGGGCCTAGTGATCCCTGGTTCAGATTGTGGATGCATAGTAAAGCCTGAGAGACTAGGAGGCACTCAAATTCCTCACGGTGTAGGCAAAGAACTCCGATGGAATCCACATTGATTGGTGTTTTTTTTATGTGTTCTATAAGTCCTACATTCATGCTTGGAATATGGCATGGGGGTCATTGGTTGAAGAGAGACTTGGCTTAGCCAATTTATGGTTAGGTATAACATGGTAGTCCCATCATGGGTTGGTTTATTGCATTTATTAATGAAAAATTCATTCCCTTGATTTTGATGTGAATATATATATTATATATATATATATATATATATATATAATTTATTATATTATATATATATATATATATATATATATATTTTGATGGCTGATATGTTTATTGTATTTATGTTCCTATTATGTTTTTTATATGCACATTTACCTCAGAGGTTGTTACAAGTGGTGTCAGAGCATGGTTCAAACACTTGGACTGGATGGGCTCTATCATAGGTAAAATGAAGAGCAAAGGTTAAATTTTTGACCTTTCTATCATATCTATTATAAATTTTCTTTGGTAAAATATTAGAAGTTGGAAATTTTTCCATACTAAAGGTAGATCCCATTGATAATGTGGTAAAAATTTCAGATATTGGTTCACAAAACATTAGGAATTATGATCCAAGGAAGATGAGCTTGATGAATGCACCTTGAAATAGGTCATGTTGGAATTTCTGCAATAACTTTTCTTCTGTAGGCTTTCATAAGCTGAAAATTTGTCCACATTGAGGGGATATACAAATGATTATGTGGTAGATATTTCAGATATTGTATCGCAATATTTTAGGAGATATGACCAGAGGGATTCGAGCCTTCTGAATGCTCCTAAAATCAGGTCTCAAACAGGTCACGCTGACATTTTTGTTTTAACTTTTATTATGCACACTCTGAGGAGCTGAAATGTTTTCCACAATGAGAGGAAATGCCAATTATATTGTGATAAAAATTTTAGACATGTATTCGCTATATTTTAGGAGATATGACCAATGTAAATCAAGCTTTCTGGATACTCCTAGAATTGTGCAACAAATATGATTGTGTTGGTATTTTTGTGATAAATTTTCATCTATTAAATATCACAAGTTGACACTTGAATAATAGTGAGGGAAAATACAACTAATCATATGGTTCAGTTTTCATAACTTGTACTACTACAATTTAGCATATATGCGTTGAATCATTCCCTATATTAGTTTGCATGTAAAGTGTTTGATGAAATGCTTAAATGGTTCAATGATTAATCGCATACAAATTATTTGATAAAATTCCTCAATGAGTATGTTGTTTGTGGTTGGGGATAGTATTGATGTCTAATAGTATTTATGTAGTTGATATATTCTTACTTGTATGCAAATAGTTTGCTATATTAGTTTGCATGTAAAGTGTTTGAAGAAAAGCTTACATGAAAATGTAATAGTATAGTAGTCGTTTGAAGAAAATGTAAAAGTATGGTAATTGTTTGAAGAAAATGTTATTTTATAAGATAGGATAGTATTGTGCTATGATAATATGTATGTAGCTGATCTATGCCTATTTTCATGCAAAGAATTTGAAGAGTTGCATGTAGAGAATTTGAAAGGTTCCATGCAAGAAATTTGAAAACTTGCATGTAAGGAAATGGAAAAGTGGCATGTTTTTAGTTATTATGTTACAAGTGGAATAAGTTCAATATTTTTTAATTAATCTGATACAAATGTAGCAGAAATAAAAATAAATTTCTTTTCATGTATGGTTAAATTTAATATAGATTTGGAGATTTCATTTCCATAATTGGACATCGAAGATCAGACCATTATAGTAGCTTCCTCCTTCTACCTTAGTGCAGACCATTAATAATAAGGGGGTATGATTATAGGTTGTTAGCATTGGTGAATGCTAATTTCAAATTAATAGACATGATGTCTTAATTTTTGGAACATGTGATTGACTGTGTATGAATTATATGTCACTTACATGTTGATTTCATGATACCTACTTACATTCTTGTATGTTAGGCTACATTTTTGAATATTTTGATTACATGTATCAATCTTGTAGGTTGATTACAAGAATTGATCACTTATGTTCGACTACATGCATTTATGTGTAGGTGTAGTTGATTTGGTGTTGCTTATGCATATTGTTGGTTACATGTGGTAATGTGTACAATGGATTAATGGTTGTTTTCATGCATGAGGTCATGGTTTGCATAGTTGATATGGTCATGCATTGATGACTCGACTTTAGCTAGAATGATGTGCGTATGGTTTGGTACTCAGTTGTTATATGTCTATATACAATTGTTATGCATGTATGGTCTTGGTTATAGTTTGAATATTAGGTCAAATATGCCATGTGAAGTCATTGTATGCAGTTTAGGTCATCATGATGCTATTGGTTGTTATGATGCTAATGTGTTGGCTGAGATAGAGCAAGAGATGCAGATTATCGTAATGAGGTTGCAACATTGGAGTTTGGGGCAAGAGAAAATCATCATACATGTATTGTATGTTTGCCATGCAAGTGTGAAAGTTAAGGATTTTTATATGCATCAGGTTTATATACATTAGGTTTATGTACATGTCTTTTGATGTTACGGTTACATTCATGATAGTTGTTGGTTGATTAGTGTAGTTATATGACACGTGTCAGATAGTGAAGAATGATAGTAACATGTAGTTGTATGCATTGCTATTGTTGTTTTAGATTAGATAACCCAATTATTATGCTATATGTTGTTGACGAGTATGTTATAGATTAACTTGTTGATTTTTATATGACAGTTAACTTGACGATTCAGTTTTTTGTTGTTGATGAGCATGATATAGTGCTTATTGTTGTTATATGTTATTAACTTGATGGTTAGGGTTATTTCATTGAGATATTGATGTTATAATTTGGATTGGTCATATGAGTGATGGTTATGTTCATTTCCTTAAATATATTGATGTTATATGTATTGTGTTAACCTGGATTGACCTATGCAGATGGTTATGATTGTGATAGTCAAGTATGAACTGACATATTTGTGAGAGGGTCTCATACTAATCTATATTTAATTTTCATATTTGTGAATGATAATTGTGTATGAGTCTATGATGTGAACATGTTAGTTATATATTGTTATGGATATCATGATCTTATGAGTGCTTGAGTTGACATGTTGTAAAATTACATCTTGCTAACTAGATTGATAATGCAAAAAAGATTTTTTTTATCACGTTAACCCTCATCCCATATGAGAAGGGTTCGACCTGAGAGAGTTGAGAGAAAAGAGAGTGAATAACTAGGGTTTCAGATTGTTGCAGGGGTTTTTCACCATGGAAGGATGCAGAGGAGGGAGCTTCACTCCCTCCTATAAGGAGGTTGTGGCAAATAAGGGCAAGAAACCTTCAGAAAATGTCAGAGGTATTGTTAAGGAAGGAAGAAGAAATATGGAAGAGGAAATAGATGGCACCAAAATGAAGGAGCACAATAGTACAAAAGACAATGAGGAAGATGACAAAAAATAGGGAACAAAAAACAAAAGACAGAAGGGACCTTGCAAACCCAAAGCTGAAATCACAGCCAGAGTAGTTTTAAATGATCTTGTGCTATAGGCACATAGGGATCACATGTGGACTTATGAAATCATTTATAAATTCATGGGATTATGGCCCACTGAAAAATATTTACAAACATGGATCAAATACCATTGGAAACCTAAAGGGAGCATTGATCTACATCTTGGGTCAAAAGGGATTCTTCACTGTGGTGTTCACAAATATTGAAGATAAAGATAGAGTGTTTGAAGGAGGGCCCTACTTCTATGTAGCAGCAGGGCTCTATATGCAGCCATGGATGATGAATTTTTTCCCGGAGTGTGAGACTTTTACTTCGGTCCTGGTCTAAGTAAGACTCTATTCTCTACCTCTTTACTACTAGAAAACTAAAACATTAGCTACCATAGGCAATAAATTAGGTTGGTTTGTCAAAGCTTCTGAAGCCACAAGAAGGGGAAAATACACTTCCTTTGCAAGGATATGCGTGGAGATGGATCTATCTAGAGCTCTTCTAGCTGAGGTAATCTTGGAAGTTTATGATGAATAAAGGGTGAAAACAGTAGACTACAAGCATATTCCATTTAGATGTCATAGATGCCATGAACATGGGAACCTACTTAGAGATTTCCCTCTCAGTAAAGTAGAGAACAAGAGAAAAACTAATACAATGAAAGACACTGATAGCTTTAACAAAGTGGTACATAGAGGAAAAGGTGGAAAAAGAGGACCAAAGCAACACCAAAATGAAGGACAATAGGTTAGTCAGAACCAGTTCCAAGTTCTTGAAGAGGATGAAGAAATAACAGCAGAAGATCAAGCAATGGAAAGAAGTCATGGGGATAAGGAGAAAGAAGAAAACCATTAATAAACACAGGAAAATGATAAATAGAAAGAGATCATGATGAGTGATACAGAACCGAAGATGGATGAAGAAATGACCGAGAGAGATGGAACTGGAGGACCATGAGCTATAGGAGATTCTTAATAGAGAACACCTAGATCTGGAAGGGTTCTTGATTCAGGGAACAACCAGTGGGGTAAAATTGTTACCTCAAGAAGACTTCAATAGAATACAATAGTTGTATTTATGGAAAACTCAGGGTAAGGGTCTAGAGGGGGGAAAAAACATTGACAGACATAGTAGAAAAGGAGTGAAAACGATAAAAACTACTATGGGATTAGCACCTAGAAACCCAGCAAAGAAAAGAGGCAGGAAAAAGTGGAACGCGCTATTGATGGAATGTGGAAAGCTTCTGATAGACTCAGGTAAGATGAAAGATCTAGCCAGCTACTCCTTTACAAATATTTAATTATGAAGTTCACATCTTGGAACATTAGAGGTCTAGGCAGTAAAATAAAACAAAGAATGCTTAGTAATAGACAGAAACATGCAGCTCCGGATATAATTTTCATCCAGGAAATAAAATGTTCCATTCAAAATTTAAGACAGATACATAGAAAATGGCTCAGTAGATTTTAGTTTCTAGAAGTTAAAGTAGAGAATATAGCAGAAGGCATTCTCACTCTTTGGAACCCCCAAAGAATTGGTAAAATAGATGCTGAGGCATCTAGGAATTATTTATCAGTGGTTATTCAGCTTGTAGGAGATAGGCATACCTATCTAGTCACGAATGTTAGTGGCCTTCAAAGGATAGATTATAAACTCAAGTTTATAGATTCCCTTGTGGATCTAAGGGACATACATGCAGGGATACCTTGGATCATGGGAGGGAACTTCAATATGATCAAATCACTTTCGGAGAAAAAAGGGGGAACCAGAGCTCTAAGTAAAAACTCTAGCATTTCAAATATTTACAGATAATATGAAGCTAGTTGACATTGAAACAAACAATGGCCTCTTTACATGGAACAATAAAAGAGGAGGAGAGTATCATGTAGCCTCCAAGTTAGATAGATTCATTATCTCTGAGGACTTTATGCTCATAGATAAGGAATTAATAGTGAGAGTTCTTCCCTTTAAATGCTCAGATCATTGGCTGGTTCAAATGGAGGTCTATGGCATAGGTACCCCCTAGAATATACCTTTTGGATTTGAGAATATATGGCTTTCACACCTAGATTTCATCAGCAATATTGAAAAATGGTGGGAAAAAGATTTGGAGATTCAGGGAACAAGAATGTTCCTTCTACACAAAATATTAAAACACATCAAACTGAGGCTTAAATATTGGAATAAGAATGATTTTGGCAATATTTTTGCTAGAAAGCAATTTGTTGAAACTAAAATGCAGGAACTCAACCAAGCTATGATCAAGGAAGTCTTTGATAAAGACAAAAGTGATCAAGTTGAGAAACATCATCAAGACTGGGAAAATTTGTGTAAACAAGAGGAAATATTTTGGAGACAAAAATCTAGAGCTCAATGGCTAAAAGAAGGAGAGTGTAATACTAGATTTTTCCATAGATCCACCATGGCAAACAGAGCTCACAACAGGATCTCTTCGATCAAGGAAGTGGATGGGTAGTTTCAACAATCCCATGAGCATATCAAAGCTTTGTTAGTTCAGCACTTCCGAAGCATAGCTCAGGAAAACAATCCAAAAAGAGAACATTTCATCAAGGACTTAACCAGATATATATCTAAGATGGTGTCTAGAGAAGACAATTTAAATCTTAACAGGCCAATGACTTAAAAGGGGGTCAGTGAGGTCATCAAAGAGATTCAGAATGGCAAAGCAGCAGGCTTGGATGGCTTCAATGTGGATTTCTTTAAAGCTTGCTGGAATATTGTTAAATAGGATATTTTGAATGTGGTGGAGGATTCCATGTTGAATAGAACTATTTTGAAGGTGCTCAATACCTCCTTTGTCTCCCTGATCCCTAAATAGGACAATTCCCAAACACTAGAAAGGTATAGACCCATAGCTTTATGCAATGTGGTACAAAAGATAATATCCAAGGTAGTGGCCAACAAACTCAAACCTCTGCTTCCTACTCTAGTTTCAGGGCAACAATATGGTTATGTAGAAGGCAGACAAATACTAGATAACATCATTCAAGCTCATGAGGTGGTTCACTTGTTAACTAGCAAGAGGAAAGTTGGAATGATCATACAACTGGACATAGCCAAACCTTATGATAAAGTGAGCTGGACCTACATCAGGAAAGTGCTTATTGCGTTTGGATTTGATCATAATTGGGTTAGATGGGTCATGGCCTTGGTGACTTCATCCAACTTTTCAATACTGGTTAATGGTTCTCCCTTTGAGATTTTTCTTCCTTCAAGAGGCCTTAGACAGGGAGATCCGTTCTCTCTCTTTCTCTTCATCCTCATGATGGAGACTTGGTCGTTCTATCAAGCATGCTAGAGTAACAGGTAAAATTCAGGGCCTTGAACTATCAGAGAGTGAACAAGAATTGACTCATCAACAATTTGTAGATGACACCATGTTACAGAGAATCCCCACAGTCAATGAGGCTCTAGTGTACAAACAAATATTGAATCACTTTGCCATGGCTACAGGAATGGAAGTTAATCTTTCCAAATCAAAAATCTTTTTCTTTAATACCAATATTGCTATTCAAAGAAATATCTCCAGAATTCTATGCTTTCAAAAGGATTCCCTCCCTTCAAAGTATTTGGGAGTTCCTCTAACTGCTAAACCTTGGCACAAGAGCATTTAGGAACCATTGATCAATAAGATGTAGGATAAAGTCAGAAAATGGACCATCAGATCTTTAAATCTAGCTGGTAGATTGGTGCTAACAAAGGCGATGCTCCAATCAATCCCAGTTTTCATGCTATCAATAGTCTTAGCTCCAAAAGGAGTCTTGGAGCAATTTAGAAACATCCAAAGAGACTTTCTCTAGGGCGGAGGAGACACGGAATAAATGGGCCTTAGTCTCATGGGAAAAGATATGTAAACCCAAGAACTAAGGGGGCCTAGGCATGGATGATCAGGAGATTCTCAACAACGTTTTAGGGGCCAAACTATGGTGGCGTTGGGTTAAAGAGCCAAAGGCTCAATGGACAAGTATCTGGAAAGAAAAATATGCCAACTCTTGGTAATCTACTAATCTCATAAGGATTTCTGGAAATATACAGGGCTCATCCATCTAGAACAAGACCTGAGAGAACATAGGCTTAGTACAAAAAAATAGTTTTTGGGAAATCATAGATGGAGATCTAGCACTATTATGGGAGGATAAATGGCAACAAGAACCAACACTATTAAAAGAGGACTTTTTGGGCCTTAAGCACGAGATAGACACCCAAGGATTAATAAAGGTAAAATAATTTTAGGATCATACTCACAATAGAGGAAAATGGAGAATATGGAGAAACATAGATTGCAGGGATGATAGACCCCTGAAAACAAAAGTAGAGGCTCTTATGAGAATATTGGAACAAAGGATGATTTTAGTAACTCGGGGGCAGGACCAACTAAGCTGGGGCAACAACAAAGAAGGCACCTCTAATATTAAGGAAGAAAAAGGTATTCTCCTTGAGCTGGATTCTCATGCTTTGGATAGGATTTGGTAGAACCTATGGAGACACCAAGGTTGGATGAAGATCAAACTGTTCATGTGGCTAGTTCATCACAAGAAAATCTTCACTTGGGACAATATTAGGAAGAGGGGTGTGTTGGGGCCTTCCAGATGCCAGCTCTGTGAAGCCCAAGAGGAGACAATGGAGCATCTTCTCAGTAGCTACATTTTCACATCCAGGTTATGGGATACATTTTTCCACCATTTTCCAATAGACCGAAAGGGACAAAGAGAGTATCACTAACACCCTAAGTAGTTGGAGAAGAAATTTTTCGGATAATGAAGCTCTTAACTCTCCTTGGGCTCTTATGTCAAGCTTCATTATATGGAATGTTTGGAAAGAAAGGAACAAGATAATTTTCAAAAATGAAAAGAATCCCTGTCTTCACATGTTTGAGCGGATCTTAAAACAACTTAAGGAGACGTTTGGCACCACAGTGAGGAATCAGCCCAAAAATCCTCCCTCAGAGGCTAAAATGAGAATTCTCAGGTAGTTGTGTATGTAGGGGCTCATTCCACATGGCTTGGATAGGAAAGTAATCAAAATGGAAACTGAGAAGGAGTTCTAGCATCCTCCCCTGAAAGGTTTTTTGAAATACAACATAGATGGAGCTTGAAAAGGCAACTCAGGAGTTGCAGGTTTTGGAGGGGTTCTTTGGGATGAAGAAGGAAGCATTCTCTTCCTCTTCCATTGTCATTTAGGAAGAGCCACCAGCAACATGGTGGAATTAATGGCTTTGGAGCAATGCTTAGAATTTCTGAAGCAGGATAATTGCTTAAATGCAATTATAGAAGCTGACTCTGAGCTAGTCATTAACTCGGTCAAGAGAATTAGTTGTGGAACAGGGCCGGAGAAAGTCTCAAAACACTAGAGGTTAATCCGGGTATTCCAATGAATTCATGGTTATCTTCAGGGACTACACACAGTAAGGTTCAACCATGTGCATAGAAAGGCCAACAATTTGGCAGATATTCTGGCCAACCAAGGTGTGAACTGTAATGAATGCAAAGTTTCGATGGGGTGGCAAGTATTGCCTCAGGACAACCTAAAAGTACTTTGTCACAACCAAGCAGAAGAGGATAGAGAAGTGTATCGAAACAAAGTTAAAGAGGCAAGGTCTTAGTGATTAATTCTCTGAATGATTCACTAATTTTTGTTAGAGATGTCTTTGGTGGGAGGCAGGCCACAATCGGCCTCAACAACACTGGTAATTTCAACTTTAGAAATCCCCGGTGTATGTTGGATGAATTTCTCGGTTTAGCAGGTGGTCACCCAGAGGGAAGGATCAGCACTAACCATGGTTTCGGGTTCAGGAGTAGCGGTAAGGAGGCAAAGGATGGGAATCTTGACTTCTCCGGCAGTGATATTAACCATAATTTCCCTTTTCAGGAGGTGAAACCACTTCCCGAGTGGTTTGTGGTTGATCGCACCCCTCACAAGCAAGAAGTGGTATTAGCGATTTGGAATCGATTACATACAGCTTTTGACACGTGGCTGGGGGCCGGGATCATAAACCAGCCTCATCGCACACTAAAGTTTGGTGCCCTTGAACTGTGCGATACTTCTCTCATCCGTTGGATGTCACGGTGTGAATCTACGATCATAAATGATCATGCAGTTTGGTAGGGTCGGTGTGTTAATCATCGAGCATCTTCATGGGGCGATATCCTCCTCCGTAGTTGGATTGAGAAAGTGGAATGGATGGTCATGATTAAAGGGGCAAGTCATGTTAGCGATTGCATGGGTAATTGCGTGGAATTTCACAAGTCTTGCTAACCATTTAGCACAAACATTGTTTGTATTCAAAAGGGTTCAGAGGTTACATGTGTTGGGTGGGGGGATCATGCCTTAGGCGGTTAGCAATCTTTTTTTCTGAGTCCATAGTGCCTGGTGGACGATTATACACTATGTAAAATATTTTTGGCTTAATGAAATAGAAGGAACGACTCTTGCTTTATAAAAAAAAAATAATGCATAAAAGATAGCCTCCCTTAAGGTACAATAAGTTATGAGTTTTCTTATGTATTATACTTGGTGTTTCATAGTTGATTACATTTTCTATCTGGTATTTGAGTGTTATGTGCCTATTATGTTGTCTAATTGATTTATTTAACATGCTATGTTTGTGAGTTGGTTGAATGTTTGATGAATTGCATAATATGAGTATGTGCTCCAATGATCTTGTTTTAAGATGATGGTACTAATACATATGTGGTAAGACAGTTGATAGGTACTTGAGTGTAGTAGGTGATAGTTTTAGTATTATGCCTAATGATGGTGAGTTGACTATGGATTATGACATGATGGTTAGTCTTTGAAAAGCTTGATTTAAAATTGATAGATATGATTGTCTTGATATTTCGAACATGTGGTTGACATGTGCGAGCATGATGCAGGGAGTTGCATGGCAAGAGAGGTTGCCATGAAATCTTGAAGAAGGCTCGAGTTGAATTTTCCTTGGGAACCATGGGGATTGATTCATGGTGTTTGTTGTTAGTCTTGTGATTTTGGTATTTTATGAATTGTTGAGCTTGATTTGTGGATTTGTTTATATCTAGTGTATGGCCATACCACTTTTTTTGCGGAGTCATGTTGTTATTGGTTTTCATGATTTTATTATTGTTGTTATTTCCATTCTTGCCTTTTATGTTTTGAGTCTGGGGAATTGGTTGGGAAAAAGGAAAATTGATGGATCTCGGGGAGAGATTTGCGGTGCCCAAAAGGTATTGTAAGATTCAGATGAAGCTCGGTGCATGAGTAAGTGCAGCGGAAGGTAAGGCTATGACTATCGATTGGACTGGCTAGGTCCATTGTGGTAAATGGGTGTTTTAATTATAGTCATGAGAAAGGTAACAGGAAAAGGTAAAGTAAATGGATTTGAGGCGTCATATGCATTGGCTATGTTGGGAATTATTGTTCTCAATATCGTGCATGTTGTGCATGAATAAAGGAAGTTCTCTTAACCTTGACCTTGATATATGGTAACTATTTTATGATCATGATTATGTTGTTGTTTAGATATGTATACATGTATGTGTGTATGTCATATTTGACGTGGTGATCATGAATCATGATTATTTTATGTTAATTCTTATATGTACATATGCATCTATGTGTGAGGCTAACTTACAAGATCATTATTATTTTATATATGTATGTATGTATCCATGTATCTATGTTACTATCTAACAAGGTTGTCATGGATCATTCTTGTGGAAGAATGTTTGCTTATGCAGGAGAAAAACATGAAGAGGTTCTTGGTCTTACGAGGAATCATTTGGGAAGAATAGTCATGACAAATATACAAGGTCAGTATCATGTGGATATGATTTGATATTGTATACTTGTATTATGCCTATGTCTATGTTATAATAGGTAATGCTGAAGGATGCATCAACAAAGTGAAAGCAGTGTGGTTTGTAGCATGCTAGGATAAGCATGGATGAGATACCGGAAGCAAGGTTTCTTGCTAAGGACAATATGGTTTTGGATGTGTGGTACCACTATTATGCATATGTTGTATATATTGTACAAGTTGCATCTGTGATGTGTGAACTTGTGGTGTTGTGTATACATAGCATGTGTACATATTATTTATTTAATGTTATGTACATGATGGTACAAACAGGGTTGTTTGAATATTGCATATGGGGTGTTGTATACATATTGTACTGTCTTCATTACGTATATGTGGCATGTGTGCATATGGTGCTATGTACATGTTGGATATGTGGTATTGTGTACATATTGTACTATGTGCATGATGAATATGTAGTGTTGTGTGCATATGGTGCTATGCACATGTTGGATATGTAGTGTTGTGTGCAGATGATGCTATGTACATGTTGGATACGCAGTGTTATGTACATGTGGTGTTGCGTGCATGTTGTACATATGGTGCTATGTACATATGATGTTGTGTGCATGATTGTACAAGTGGTGCTGTGAGAATTTGGTGTCGTGTACATGTTGTACATAGGATGCTATGACCATGTGGGGTTGCGTACATGTCATTCATGTGATGTTATGTACATATGGTGTCACGTACACATTGTGCGTGTGGTACTATGTACATGTGGTATTGTGTATATGTTGTACAATGGTGTAGTGTACATGTGGCATTGTGTACACGTCGTCCAAATGGCATCGTATACTGTGATGTTGTGCACAAATTGTGCAAGTGGTGCAGTGTACCGATGGTACTGTTTACATGTTGTACGTATGGTACTAGTGTACATGTACTATTGTATGCATGTCATGAATGTTGTGCTATGATCATGCAGTATTATGTATGTGCATCATGTAGTCATGGTATCGTGGCATGCGTACTCGTTGTGTTGTACTCTATGTAGGTACATGTATTTGGTGGTATTTCACATCGGGTATAGATGGATGCATTATATTGTATACAGTAGGTGTAGGTGTATGTGTTGTATGTGAGGTGTAGATGTTATGCCATGTGGTTGTATGTGTGTGATGCATACTATGTGTCTATGCACATGCTTGAGGAGATGGCTGTGGGTGTTTGTCGAGTGTAGAAACTAATCCAAAGTGTATATGGGATAAAGACAAAGGTAGAAGCTAAGGATTGATGAAAGGACAAGTATCAGCATTTTATTTCATTTTTATTATGCATGTGATTTATGACTATGGTATATGATGATTATATCTGATCTATGATTCTAGTTTATGATCGTTACATGTGATTTATGATTTTGATCTATGATGGTTGGGTTTTGAGCTAATCTAATGTGATATTTTTTTATACATGTTGATTTGGTCAAAGATGATAGTTTGACTTCTTGTGATAGGAAGAAAACAGGATTCCAAGTGTACCTTATTGACGAACTACCAATCGGGTATGATTTGAAGTTATTTCAATTTAGTTTGAATCTAATGGAAGTTATGTTCTTGGTACAGGAAGAATGAACATGCCCAGTTGGGTGGTTGAAATCATCTACAAGAATTAGCAACAACAACGAAACAAATTAAAAATGGAGTAGTATGTTGGTAAAGTACTTTAGAAGTAGGGCCATTGTGGGACACTGGTACTGAATAATGTCCATTAATTTCTGTGAGCATGTTATGATCGGTATGATGTGTTGAGGTAAGTATATGTCTTTTTTTTGTATCTTCCGATGCGAGGAAGCCTTGCCAAGGGATGGACTGCCCGGGATGGGGATGCCAACAGTACTTGGAAGGTGAGTGACTACACAGAAGGGGTGACTAGATTTTTGAGGGACTGTGTAGTAGAGAAGGGAAGGTCATAGATGGATTTGTTTTGGTCATTAGTATTGCTCTATGGAATCAGATGCACATTGGGAGTGCACCCTGGAACAATGAGCTGGTAAAAATTCACTGAGAGGGCAAGTGGCATGGGATTATAGCACTGGACATTTGATGCAAATTTGAATTTGCAGTGGATTATGGACTTCCTGGGAAGGAGGTGGATCCTAGTATTATTTTGAGGGTTGAGGTGTGAGCCTTTAGATTCCCTTGTTGCGGATCCATATTATTTTATTTGTTGGTTGAAAAAATGTGCATATGTGAATATGTGTATATGTGGTTATTGTAAATATTGTAATGAGCTATGCTATAAAGCCCCATTATGTGGTATGTTGCCATGTTGTCATGATGTTTTGATTTTGAGCAAATCTTTCATTCTAAATACTGCAACGAGCTGTGTTATAAAGCTCCATGGGAAGTATGTTTTGTTTCCAATGGTATTTTTGTTATAGGTTTCATTGAACATCGAGGATGATGTTCCCCCAAGGGGGAGGGCTCTATAACAACCTTGGTGAAAATTCCATGTAAAAATATATAAATACCGCAGATGATGGGACACGTATTCCAAGTTGAATGGTGGGTAGGACATCCTAGGGGATGTTCATTTTGTTGTTTATGGCTAAGGAAATTGGAAAATGCATTGGCTAAGGCATTAAAGAGGAGAAAAGGTATTTTGTCACATTTATTTATGAAAATAATGGAAATTAGGAGAAAAGGAAGGTGAAATGTCACATTTTGCATATGAGGAGGAAAATGAAGGAAAATAATGGAAATTAGGAGAAAAAGGAGGTGAAATGTCACAGGTTGCATGTGAGGAGGAAAATGAAGGAAAATAATGGAAAAGGAAGAAAATAGAGGCCTCATTCATAAAAAGAATTTTGAGGATCAGTTGGCAAGCGTCTTCCTTTTTAGTGTGAAGACTTGGTCAAATTAGATTTGGAGCTCTCTCATTATTTTTTCTCTCTCATACTCTTGGATACTTAGAGTTTTCTTGGAGCACTTTGACATTGGAGCAAGAAAGACAAGAGGAATCAAGGATGAAATAGGGAAAGCTAGGATAAAGCAGCTACAACAGGCTTCATTGTAGGTATCAACTTGCATGTGTATTTTCCTTGCTAGATTTGGCATGCATGAGATTGCATTTGTATTTTCCTTGATAGATTTGGCATGCATGGGATTGCATGTGTTTATTTTTCTACCATGGCATGGGTTTTTCTAGGTGTGACAATATTTTCAACCTAGCCTTGCCATTTCCTAATAGCTTTGATGAGATGGGCTCTCTCATGTGTTTTGTGGGTGATGGCTAGATTGGATTCAAAGGTGAGCGAGGTGAATCTATGAATTGACAAACACATGGTGGTAGTCATCCCTAAACCAGACTAAGGATGCATGAAGCTACTAGCCTAGTAACCCCTGAACTGGACTGTGGGTTGCAGTAAAGCCAAATTGTGTGCCTCGGTGGGCCTAAGAATCCTTTCTGATGAATGACAGGATATAAGGTAAAGCCAAGAGGTGGATTTTCTCTCCATTGGGCCTAGTGATTCTGGGATGTAATGCACAATAAAGCCTAGAGAATATGTATCAGTGTAGGGCCTATTGATCCCCAGATCAGACTGCGGATGCATGTTAAATCCTAAGAGACTATTTCTAGTCTTGAATTTTCTGCCATTATTTTATTTCTACAAAAGTAATCTAGTAGCTTCCTTTCTTTTAGTTGTCTTTATCTACTTTCCTTTCCATTCTACAAGTAGAATTTCAATTTAGCAAGTAGCTTTTCTTTCTGTCAGTAGTTTTCATTCAATCAGTGATTTCATTTTTGCAAAGTACTTTGCAGCCAAAAAAATATTACAAAAACCAACCCAAAAACATTTCCTTTCATTCCTCGTAGGAATAGCGACAATTTAGGGAAATTCTTACTAGATTCCCCCACTGCATCGAATAACCAACCTTCTCACTTCTTCGGTGGTTGTGAACTGGAGGAACCTTTAGGTGAGAAACCTGACATATTTGAAGAACCTACATGAGAAGAAGAAGAAGAAGAACCAATTGTTACTGAACCAATGGCTAAAAACCAAAATGACAGAGGGAATAGAGAGATATTTAAGTGTTCCTTCCCCATCACGGAAACCAACGGGGACACTAAGATTAAGAATATAAGCCCCTCTGCTCTACCTCATTTCGATGGCCCAACCATAGAGGACATCGACACTTTCCTATTTGAGTTTTCTATTATATGTTGATCCTATGACTATACAAATGATGAGAAAAAGTTAAAATTGTTTCCATCTACCCTCAAGGATGCAGCACTGCGTTGTTTCATGGGTTTACGTGGAGATAGCATCACAACTTGGGCTTAGATGCAACAAGATTTTAACAAAAAATATTGGGACTATTGTAGGCCAAAAGATACTAAAGAAGAGATTTTTAGGATGACCATGGGCCAGGATGAATCCTTAGAAGACTACGAAGAAATATCCCATCTCAATTACAAAAGGGCCAGGTCCACACTTGACCCTGAGTCACTGAAGTTGGTCCCACTCAGAGGAGTAAGGGAAGATCTTCTGGATACCTTACATTTGATAGCAGGAGGATATATCTACCAATTACCCTATGATGATATCAAGACTATCTTCAGAAACGACTTTAGGGAAGCTAGGAAAATGGGTAGGAGTAGTCAACCTATGGCCAGTACATCATTTCCAACTCATCCATCAAGGGTGAAATTGGAAATATGCTAGAATATTTCAAAAGTGAGATGCTGCAAACCCTTGCCTTGCAATTGGACACCATGAACTTCAAAAGGAAGAAAGAGGAAGAAGAGAGAGCCTTGGCCATCTTTTGCCCTAGATGCACCAAGAGGCATCGTCAGAATGAATGTCTATCAAACTACATTGAGATTTGTTTGGTCTGTGAAGAAAACCACTCCATAGATAAGTGCCCTTCTTTAGCCAGAGGCAAAGCTATATATCAAGCAGCTGAATTGGTCACTGAGTAGCTTTGCTACATCAAACAAAGGAGACCTCCTCGGCCTATACCATACCAGCAAGGTATGCGACGGTCATCCCATGCATATTACAACCCCAACCAAACCACAACTATACCTTCTTGGGGACCCCCTGCTCATCCTTCCTGGTCTACACCCCCTCCTTGTTCCTATGCATCTGAGTATCATTCCGATCCATCCAGCCAGTCATTTCAACCTTACGTTTCACCACAACTTGAGTGGAATATCCCACTCCAGGGGTGGAGGCCCCAATACAACAATGCTCAAGCTCTATTACCTCCACCACCTACCCAACCACAATTCCTACACTCTGTTTCACCCAAGAAACCCTAGATGCCTGCCCAGTGAAATCTGAACCCGAACAATAGGTAGGTTCAATAAGTATACAATGGGGAGACATTATACCAAGCTTATGCTGTGGAAATCCAGGAGATGAAGCTAAGATCTGGGAGAATTCTCTTGGATAACCAACCTCCCTCTCCAAATAGGGAGGTTGAGGAAGAAAGAGAGGAAAGAAACCTTAAATTAAATCCACCCTTTCCTCAAAGATTAGTCCAACCACTCCAGCCTACCCCAGAAGAAACCAAATTTCTAGGATAATTCAAAAATGTATGTGTAAAGAACCCCCTTCTCTAGGCAACAAAATATGTTCACATTTATAATAAGTTGATTAAGGAGAAATGCTTCAAACATCCAGGAAGAAGAAAATGGATGCCCCTACCATAAATGTCATTCGGTAGTTGTATGACTTAATGTTGGGGTAGGTAATATGTCCAAAATATTTGGACCTTGGAAGCCCTCTGGTAGATGTGCACATCAATGGCACCATCATCCCACACACTCTAATCAATCTTGGGGCTGCCATTAATGTGATGACCAAGGCCACCATGCTCAAGCTCAACCTCCAAGGGTCATTAAGGAATACCACAACAGTTCTGTAACTTGCAAACCGTTCCACAGCCACCCCTGAGGGAATTGTAGAGGATGTGCTGGTCTCCATTGACTCCTCAGAGTACGCTTATAGATTCTCTAGTTCTCCAACCTAAGAATAAGCTTATTGGTTACCCTCTCATCTTTGGGAGGCCATGGTTGGCGACAACCAATGCATACATTAGCTGCAGAGCTGAGAATATGACCATCAAGAATGGACATATGTCTAAACAGTTAGTCCTATACCCACCTACTCAACCTTCTCTAAAGCATGATTTACATTTATGGTTGGAGGAGGAGGAAAAAGATGAGGTTTATACTACCCAACTTTATGCTTTGGAAGAAACCATAGGAGGAGGACAACAAGATGACGATGACTTAATTGAACACCTACTCGAAAGTCTAACTCCTAGTTCATTACCATTAGAAGAAGAAGTAAGGGAAACCAAGAAAAACCATCCAAATGACTTATGCTTGGCCAATTCCAACCCTCTCCTTGTCCAAACCATAGGATCCGTCCTAGAGAAAACTTTGAAAATTAATCCATCTCTTTCTACCTTTGAAGAGGAAAAGCTATGCAACATGTTGAGAGAAAACCTAAAAGTCTTCGCTTGGAGTTACAAGGAAATGAAGGGAGTACACCCATCAATGTGTACTCACCACATATACATCAAAGAAGGTTTCAAGCCAATTTGGTAACCACAAAGGAGGATGAATCCAACTCTTAAAGATATAGTCAAAGAAGAACTGCAGAAACTGCTAGATGTAGGATTCATTTACCATATCTCTGATAGTGAGTGGGTCTTTCCTTTAGTGTTAGTTCCCAAGAAAAATGGTAAGTGGAGGATTTGTGTCAATTACAAGGAGTTGAGAAAAGCCACAAAGAAGGACCATTTTCCCCTACCCTTCATTGACCAAGTGCTAGATGGCCTGGCAGGGAAGAAGTTTTTTTCTTTCCTAGATGGATTCAGTGGGTACAACCAAATCCAAATTTGCCCATAAGTCTAATATAAGACTACATTTACCTATCCTTGGGGTACTTTTTCATATAGGGTCCTTCCTCTTGGCCTATGCAATGCTCCTACCACTTTCTAGAGAGTAGTCTTGAGTATTTTCGCCGAATTAGTACAAGATGCGGTGGAAATCTATATGGATGATTTTACACCTTATTGTTATGATTTTCAAGAAGCCCTGACTAACCTAGGCAAAGTATTGCACAAATGCATTGAAATGAACCTGTCTCTCAATCCAGAAAAATGACAATTCTTAATGACTGAAGGGACCATGCTAGGTCATTTAATATCTCAGCAAGGAATGTGGGTGGACCCGAACAAAATAGAAATCATCTAAAGTGTCCAACCTCTGCGAAAGCAAAAGGATGTCAAGAGTTTATTGGGGTTATTTGGATACTACTGAAGGTTCATAAAGGACTTCAGCAAGTTGGCCTCTCCTTTATTTGGGTTGTTGGCCAAAGATTCTGAGTTTGTATGGTCAAAAAGTTGTCAAGAGGTCGTAGACATTTTAAAGGGTAAGTTAACCACTACACCAATTCTTCGAGGCCCAAACTAGGCCCTCCCTTTTCATATTAATGTTGATGCCTCACGCAAAGCCATAGGAGCATACTTAGGTTAGGTAGAGGAGAAATTGCCCTATTCCATCTATTTTGTCAATAAGAACTTGTCAAAGGTTGAGCTAAATTATACTATGACCGAAAAGGAACTCCTGGCTATTGTGCATTCATTAAAAAAATTTAGGCATTACATTATAGGCTACCAAACATTTGTGCATACTGACCACATTGCAATCAAATATTTAATGAACAAACTAGATGTGAATGCTAGAATTATAAGATGGTTGCTTTTATTACAATAGTTTCATCTAACTATTGTTGATAAGCTTGGTAAGGAAAATGTTGTTGTATACTTTCTATGTAGGATGAATCTACCTGCATATGAAGAAGGAATGGTGGATGAGCAGTTACCAGACGAGCATTTGTTTTCTATTTGAGTTCTCTCCCCATGCTTCGCTGATATATCAAACTATTTGGTATTAGCACAGTTCCCACCAAACTGTCCCTCCAAAGAAAAGAGAAAGATAGTCAGGAAAAGCACCCCCTTCACCGGGATTGGGGAAAATCTATTCAAATTTGGCCCAGATCAAATCTTGAGAAGGTGTGTAAGAGAAGAGAAGGTTTTTGGCATCCTTCTGACCTATCATGATGGGCCTTATGGAGGTCATTTTGCAGTAAAGAGGACAACATTCAAAGTGTTACAAGTGGGCTATTATTTGTCCACTCTTCATTAGGATGTGAAAAAGTACATTACATAGTGTGATTGATGCTAGAGAATGGGAAAGCCTACTCCAATAGATGAAATGCCCCTACAACCTCAAGTGAATTTCGAGCCATTTGACAAGCGAGGCATGGAATTCATTGGGCCTATCAACCCTCCTTCAAAGAAAAAACAATACATTATTATGTGCACTGATTATTTGACTAAGTGGGTTGAAACCAAGGTGATTAAGGAAGCAACAGAAGAGAAGGTGGTTGAGTTCCTAAGGGAGAATGTATTATACAAATTTGGGTACACTAGAGAGCTAGTCATAGACCAAGGCAGCCAATTTACCTCCAACATGATTGAAGAATTGCTCAACCATCACAAAATCAATCATAGGACCTCCACTCCTTATCATCCACAAGCTAATGGGTAAGTGGAGGTGAGAAACAGGGCACTGGAGAGCATCTTAACCAAGGTAGTGAGCAACAACAGGAAGGATTAGGTACAGAGATTAGTTGAGATCACCTGGGCCTATAACACAACATGGAAGACCACCACTGGATTTACACCCTATCAGCTGGTCTATGGAAAAAAGGATTTACTTTCAATTGAGTTTGAATATAACACATTAAGGATGGTAGCCCAAATAGATTTGGATCTCACTCATGCACAGAAAGAAAGATTGTTCCATTTGAATGGGTTGGATGAATTAAGAATGTAGGCCCTCCTACATATAGAGATAGTTCAACTTCAGAGGAAGATCTTGCATGATAGACATATTAAAGAGAAGCAATTTCAAGAGGGCGATTGGGCATTGTTATATGATTCTAGGTATAAATACTTCAAGGGAAAGCTAAGGACAAGATGGCTTGGACCTTATGTGGTGGAAATATGCCATGATAATGGTTCAGTAAAAATCAAAACTATAGATGAAGAATCCATTCCACTTATTGTTAATGGACACTGATTGAAACTATACGAGAGGCCTTTATCAAAACAAGAATTCATTGACAATATCAATAAGATAGTGATGATGGTGGAGTAAGTTCCAGCTCCTCCCTCATTAGGTCACTGTAAAAGAGAAAAAAGAATAAGGATTCAAGTGAAAACCTCCATGAGGTGCCTGAGTCCCATATTTGGCTTGAAATCCTCGTCAGCTGACCTAATGATGAAAAAAAAGAAAAGAAGATCCCTGGGTGAAAACATTCCTTGAGGCAACAAAGGAAAACATCTAGGGTGAAAACCTCTCTGAGGCAGCCTAGGTGTTTTTCAAGAAGAAAAGAAAGAAAGACACAATTGTTATTTTCAGGGGGCCGAGAAAGAAAATCAAGGAGCAAAGAGAAGATCAAAAGGTAACCCTACCTCACATGTATTCATCCCCTCCACTCCTTATCATGCATCCCTCCATCAATTCCATTGTTTTTTTTTCACTTCATTACTTCAATTTAGGCAAAGATTGTGTTTTCTATAGGATCCCATAAAAACCTATAGGATGATCATGTAGGAATTAAAATGGTTCGAAAAACCTACAGGAAGAAATCCGAGGGTGACTAGTAGGTTGGCTAGGTCCCCATAATTCATTCTATACATGATATAACCCCTCAACTCATCCATTACCATCATCCCTGCACTTGCCATTCAAAAAAAAAAGAGATCAATTTCTGCCAGTTATGAGAAAAGAAAAAGAAAAAAGGGAAAACAGAGGAGAGTAAGAGCATTACCTGAATGTCCCTTGCTTCAAACACACTCCTACTCCCTTGGTCCTCACAACCCCAGCGAGCAACATGATTAACAAATTCTACAGGAGCATCAACTACAGGACATCATATAGGAAATCATATAGCAGCCTATCCCACATAATACTAATCATCAAATATAGGTCTTCACTACGATGATCCAGGAGCTCCATAGTAGCATCAACATCAAATCTTTAGTCATAGAAACCTGCAAAAGCGAAGAAACCATCAGCAGACAGCAGAGGAGGAAGAAGAATGACCATGCAAAAAATAAACAATGCGGCACCTCTGATCTTCAAAAATTGCCGCATGGCATCGAGACCATATGTAAGTATCCCGCTCACTAACTCATATGCATCATTTGATCAAAATTTGTAAGGTTTACGAGGTAGTTGGTTTATAGTGAAAAGGTGGCTAGTTAACTTGGAAACCTTCATTTAGTCATCACATACAAAATTAGTTGTCGTCTCACATGTGGCTGCACTCAACTCAAAGATAGAGGAGGAGTAGGACAAGAAGTGTTTAACTATAGATCTACGAGGTGGGAGATACAGGATGACAGGAGGGTTTAATAGGAGAGAACCCACAAACACTGTGAGGATACAACAACACCTGCAAGTGCTTGAAATATTTATAAGACACCAATGGATGACATTTTTCAAAAAATTCACAGGGTATGACGATGAGGTGGCTCAAGAATTTTCTCATTTCCTCACTCCACACAACATAGTCCATGCCACTATTATAGTTAGAGGGATCACCATAGATCTCACCCCATAGCTCATTAGTATGGTCACCACACTTCCCCTAGGAATTCCATGGAGAATATAAGACAAAGTAGATAGTCAGGTGGAAAAAAGGAAATTCTTTTTAGAAGGTGAAGAACCCACAGAGGATATCCCATGGAGCTTTGGATTGATGGTGAATGGGTGTACTGTTAAGGCACTCCTTTTGATAGGTCACTGGTTCAAATCCCCTGTGGGTGCTTACCTACCAAAAAAAAGAAGAACCCGCGGAGGATAAAAATGCATTGAGGGACAGTCTGCCATACCCATGGAGTGAGGTAGGCTACCAACTCATCAAATATATCTCATATGAGGGTAGATACAATGTTGTTTATGGATACCATTTTAGGATGCATGAAGAATTAAGGTTTGGAGTAGAAACACTAGTTCACCAAACACTCAGCATACCTTATTTCTTGATGCAATCACTCATGGACTCTAGCAACAAAGTAAAGGAAGGGAATTCCCAACAATTGGCTCGCCATGGTTGATCAGGATACTCATTGAGGATGCCTTCCAAAACCTCAGGATCCCTATAACATGGTCAATCTTTAGAGACTTACTAGCAAAGAATGACATCAAAACCCTTACCTATGATGTTAGTCCTTCTGTCAGTGAGGAGGAGGAAAAACAACAAGAAGAAGATACAAATCTAGATGGGGATGAGATGGATGAAGAAGAAACTAATATAGAGAAACACGATGAATCAGAAGAAGAAGGGGGAGAAGAGAAGGAGGATGATGCTGAAACAAAGGAGGAAACAAAGGAAGAAACTGATGGAGATGAGAAAGAACAACAAGAGGAAGAAGATAATAAAAACATAGAGGAAGAAGGAATTGAAACAGAAGGGGAAGAAAACAAGGAGGAGTCATCTAGGGTGTCTCCAGAGGCCACTATGAGGGAGGAAACAACTGCCCTCACTTCTCTCAGCACCCCAATCAAGCAAAAAGGGAAAAGGAGGAGGAAAACCCCTGTATATTTCAGAACAAGAAAGACCACAAGAGTCAAACAAGGGAAGCCACAAATATCAACAAAAATCCCTATTGAGATTGAAGATTCACCTACACTAAGAGACAAAATGCCTTCCCCTAAGTCAGCAATCACCTATGTAAGGAGGCCTAATACTAGATCAACTTCCTTAAAGGCTAAGGCCATCCTACAAGGTCCATAGCAAAAACTACAGGAAGCACAAAAATTGGAAAGCAAGGTAGGAGAGCAACAAAAAAAAAAAGAGGAAGAGCCTGAGACAAAGGGAGCAAGTCCCCAACCTAACTTAGACTCCTACTACTATTTTATTGAAGGAGGGAGGGTGATACCTCAAAAAGGGTGGAAAACATTGGGCACATGGAAGAGAAGCTCAAGGAAATAGGCAAAGAGCTAAGTGGCTTAAGGGACAGAGAAGCAATAATGAGAGAAAAACTTGAGAAGGAAAATGCATGAATGAGGGGAGAGCTATAGGAAAGGGAAAACCAACTAGCATGTATGGCCAGCCTCTCTTTGGAGGTCATCCAGTGTAGGATGCAAGCTAAATCCTATTATCTTTACCTCAAAGAACAATGGCTGCAATTTTAGTTTAAAACACTAGCATAAAGGGGGACCATGCCATTTCAAGACTATAGGCAGTTTATTGATCTTTTTGATCAAAGTACACTAGAGGATAGGGCCAAAATGGCTAAGTTTTACTTGCACAGCATGGACCTCACAGACATGAATGTTTTGGAGCTTAATTCCAAGCTAGGAGATCTACAATTAATGGCTTTGGCATCATGGATAAACCATGAAGAGTCAAAGCCTGCAGAGATGAAAATAATATTGGCCAGATAGAAAAATGAACCTATTTTCATCAAAGTTGAAGAATCAAATCCCATGGCCCTAATCAACACCCATAATCTAATTGCAAATGATCCTTAGCTGGCACTTAGATATCTTTCTGCCTAAGAGCAAGCAATTTCACATTTTGAGGATATGTTTAGGCTGCTAGGAGATGATAATATACATGCATGCTTAAGTAGGTGGAACACACTGCCACACAACTTGAAGATCAAATAATATCACTCCCCTCAAAGGTTGAGAGAGTCACTCAATAGGGCACCTATGTATAAGAAATCAATGCAAAGGTTGAAGGTCAATTGGATAGGCATAAAACTCAGTCCACCACTACTCTTAGGGATACTAGAAGGGAGAAAATAACAAGAGGAAAAGAGGTAGTGGGAAGAAGTAGAAAGGATAGAAGGCTTCTATGAACAAGAAGAAGAGACCATAGTAGAGGCATGGGATTTCAGAGAGGCTACCAAAGCCATGAAGGACATGGACATTGATTAAGTTGCTAAGAGGATGAGCAACTGTTAAAATTGGAAACCAGGGAAAAACTTCCTATGGGTAATCTTATTCATGGCTGATAATATTTTTATTAAATTCCTCTCATCGAGAGGTGTAGGATTGATATAAAGATCATCCGTTTCCGATAAGCATTCATGGAGATATGAATTTATTTTGATTATGGAATTATTATCAAGACGACCTACAACTCATGTAGGCTCAGCAGCCCAACAGTGGCATCTATTCACCCACTAACGTTGTGTATAAATATAAGAGGATTCTTCCTCATTTGGATCACTCATCTCATCACATCTCTCTCTCTCTCTACTACGCAGATATGAGTCTCTTCTCTACTACGTTGAAATGGGTCTCTCTCTCTCACACATGTGAAACTGGAAGCTGCTGAATTTGAAGCTGCAATTGCAGAAGTAAATATTGACTTGCGAGGCCTAGAAGATCTCCTCTTTGGAACTGCACTATAGGTTCATTTGAAGCTCCTCTGAAAGCCGCAACTTTTGGTGGTGGAATGAAGTCAATCCGATGAATGGTTTCCAAGATATCGATTGCCCTAGTTTGAAGCCGTAAACTGCTGAAATTGAAGCTGCAACTGCAGAAGTAAAGATTGACTTGCGAGGCCTAGAAGATCTCCTCATCTGAACTGAGTTGTAGGCTGATTTTAGCCTCCTCTGAAAGCCACAAATTTTGGTGGTGGAATGAAGTCAATCCGATGAACGGTTTGTGAGATATCGTATACCCTAGTTTGATGATGAAGTCGCTAATGTTGATGTTGCTGATCTAGGGTTTGCTACTAGTGATATGAATCAGATTTATTGTACTATTTCACTCTGCTGAATTATTGAAGATAAAAGAAGATTTGATCGAAGGGTTTCCCCACACATTTTGGGGTTTATCCCTGGCTAGCCGCCACACTTGTGTCTCTCGTCTTGGCTTGTTTTCTGTCAATCGTTTAATGTTCTATCTGCACTTTACTTTATGTACATGTGATTGCTAATC
>APFE031138247.1:57614-83715 GCA_000404065.3 Pinus taeda
ACCATGTGCCATTTTAATTTTTATTAATACTAATATTAGGGTTAATAATGTTTTTTTGCATGGTATTAATATAAAAAATAAAAGAAATGTTTTATTTGTTTACCATACCTCTCGTTTATTTATATTTTTATTAATTTACCATACCATTCATAAATACAAGGTGAATTATGGAGTAAATATTAAAAAGTGTTTTATTTGTTTACCATACCTCTCGCTTATTTATATTTTTATTAATTTACCATACCTATTTTACAAATATGGTATTTGGCCCAAAGGATTCACTTAAATAAAAACCTCTTTCTTGAGCCTTCATAAATAGAACGAGGGTTATGGACTAAATATAAAAAGAGGTTTTATTTATTTACCATGCGTCTAGTTTATTTATATTTTTATTTATTTACCATACCTTTTGAGTAAGTATAACAAGACGTTTTATTTATTTACCATACCTCCACTTTACTTATATTTTTATTTGTTTACATCCTTGCATGTATATAAGGTGACTTATGGAGTAAATATAAAAAATGCTTTATTTATTTACCATACCTCTCATTTATTTATATTTTTATTAATTTACCATACCTCTTTTATAAATATGGTATTTGGGCCTTTGGCCCATAGGATTCACTTAAATAAAACCTATTCTTGATAATGGGCGAATGGATTCACTTAAATAAAACCTATTCTTGAAAATAGGCGAATGGAAGCTTGTAACTCCTAATTTGAAGGGCTAAATTTACCTTTTTTACCCTCTCCCTTAAAATGAGGTGGGCTATTTGAGGTGATTTGTAAAAATGTACTATGATACAAAATATTTGCCCACTAAAAATTTAAAACCCCTTAATTTTGCCAAAGGGCGAACATTCGCCCCTAAAATCACCCCTACCTATATGAATGATTTATATTGCTAATTATACTTTACACATGCAAGTAAGCAAATTTAATCAACTAACAACAGAATACTAATAAAGGCTTGGGTAATAGTAGCATTCGACCCCCAAGTAGGGATACACGAAGACAACATCTTACGCTGCGAGATATGGGTAAGTGCACGTAGCGATGTGTGTGCAACCACAGACCACTTGAACTCATCAGACATCTCGAGGGTGCGGAAACCTAGTTCTAGAACCCTCCCATACTACTTTAGGTGAGACCCCAGTCCGTGATTCGTGGGTTGTTGCTGAAAGGGTGAGTAGTATCGATATTTGTTTGTCTAAATCACCTCTGAACCTCGGTCAAGCCCTAACAAGCCAACAAATGGTTCCATTACTAGGACCAGAATCTGCATAAGAGATGTTTAATGTCGTGTCACTAGAATCTGACAAAGAAATAAGTTGAAGAGTGTTTGGAAAAAAAGATTCACAAGTTTGCAGTGCAGGAAAATAGGAATTTGTGAGTATCAAAGGAGCAATTCTTAGAATGCTACTTATATAAGGAAATCCATGGAATTTTCTTTGCATCCTTCCCATCTGAGTTATACAAGTGGATTGCAAAGCTAGTAGATAGTCAAGGAAGGTGTAGGCTTGAAAAACCTATTGTGTGGACTCTAGAGTTGGTGTGCAAACTAGAAGCATCGAAAGACAAGATCATGTGTGTTGTGGACTATTCGCTCAATCAAATTATAGGAGGGTTTATCACTGAGTTCACGGTAGATACTTTAGTCAGCTACAGCACGGTAGAACTATGCTTCCTCAAAGGACCAAGAGGTAAGTACATTAAATATTTGAACAGTTGGATTAAAATGCTAGTGTGTAAAAAGTGGGTTATGCAAATAAATTGATGTTTGGGGCTATGCAAATTGGGAGGATCTATAGAAATGAAGGTAGCACAAAAACTAGCCCCTTTATTTTTCCTCGACGAGAAAGCAAGGAAGAGCTCCAAAGGAACAAAGGAACACTCCAACCTCCATCAACTCAGAACGTGCAAATGATGAGGTCTGAGCTGTGCAAGGAGGACCCAAATGTAAACATCATGCTCCGAAGTGGTATTACGATAGGAGATGACAAGGGCAAGTATCCCAAAGAAAGTAAATGGGTTCACAAGGCTCCAACAAAGGAATCAGAGTTCGATTTGGAGTGCGCAAAGGAGACATTCATGGAAGCTAAGAAGAGCTTCATGGAGGCCTCCACTTTAGGTAGTAAAAACAAACTAGAATCGGATATGGACCCATCAATTCTCACTACCCTTCTAGAGACATGCATGAAGATATTGCAAGATAGCAAGGCTCTAAAGGTATTACAAGAACTCATCAGTAGCTACACAGGGTCAGGAGAACCACACGTAGTCCGAAAGCTCAGGAATCACACACCATGAATAGGAAGGGATATGAGATTGACTACGCAAATTGGGGAATATGAAATGGATCAAGTGATTCTAGATTTAGGATTAGACATGAACATACTGCCAAAGCAGACCTGGGAGCACATGGGCAGGCCCTCATTGCAATGGTCTCCTATTCAATTGTGAATGACGAACCAGCAAAAGATCCTACCAATGGGAAGATTGCAGGGAATAACGGTAGATATTGAAGTTGCAAGTGGAATCCCCCTAAAGGCATGTTTTGGGGCTCAAAGCCCAAGTTTTGACCCAATACTATTATAAAGTCTCTGCAAATTGCGGGCATGGAGCATGAAATGTATGATAGAGTTACAGGGTTGTTCACCCTAGTCTTGTAATGTAATGTTGACCTACCCATGGTTCGCAGACCATGGGATTGTATAAATAGAGTGAGGCTCTAAGTTTAAAAGATAGTAGAGTAACTAAGGAAGTATAAGCAAAGAGAAAGAGTCTAAGTGTCTAAGTGTGTCTTGGCTCGTAGGGTAGGAGAAGGCTCTATAGCTGAGTGCGCAAAGGCCTAATAGTTCACAGATGAGTGTGCAGACTCTTGTAACTAAGTGTGCAGGGTGGAGTCGAGTCTATAACCAAGGAAGATAATAATAAAGAGAAGTTTTATCTTAATTTCATGTATATGTTCTTGGTTTATTACCTGTTTGATATAAATTGCAATTATACTGTTTATTTAATCCGTACACCTATATGAATGATTTATATTTCTAAGTATATTTTACACATGTAAGTAAGCTAATCTAATCAACTAATAGTGAAATACTAGTAAATCCTTGGGTAATATCAGTGTTCATCCCCTGAGTAAGGTTGCACGAAGTTAACATCTCAAAATGCGAGGTACGGGTAAGTGCACGTAGCGACGTGCGTGCAAGGTTGAATCGCGGACCACTTGAACTCATCAGACATCTCTAGGGTGTGGAAACTTGGTTCTAGCACCCTCCCATATTAGTTCGGGTGAGACATCAGTCAACACTCTGCAAACTATTGCCGAAAGGGCTAGTAGTACTGAGATTTGTTTGGCTAAATCACCTCTGTACCTGGGTCAAGCCCCAAGAAGCCAACAAATGGTTCCATTTCTAGGACCAGAATCTGCATAAGAGATGTCTGATGTCATGTCATTGGAATTTGACAAGAAAGGAAATTGAAGAGTGGACGGACAAAAATATTCACGAGTTGGTGGTGCAGGAAAATAGGAATCTACGAGTATTGAAGGAAGAGTGGTTAGAGCACTACTTATATATGGAAATTCATGAAATTTTCTTTACATCCTTCCCATCTAAGTTGTATGAGTGGATCGCGAAGCTAGCAGACAGTCAAGGAAGGTGTAAGATTGAAAAACTGATTGTGTGGACTGTAGAGTTTGTGTACAGGCTAGAAACTTTGATAGATAAGCTCGTGCACACTATGGACCATTGGCTCGATTGAATTATAGGAGGGTTTATTGCTGAGTTTGTGGTAGATACTTTAGTTACGCATAACAAAGCTTCCTCAAAGGACTACGAGGTAAGTACATCAAATCTTTGAACACTTGGATTGAAATGCTATTGTGTGAAAACTAGGTTACGTGGATAAATTGATGTTTGGGGCTACGGAAATTGGGAGGATCTATAGAAACAAAGGTAAAACAGAGATAGAAAATAGCCCCTTGATTTTGCCTCAGTGAGAAAGTGAGGAAGAGCTCACAAAGGTTTCACTAAGAAGTGAAATTAGTATGATAAGGCATTGAATTCCACCCACACCACACGCATCTACACCACCACCCGTTTTTCCCTCTTCACCCCCATCTTTGCCACCACCACAATTTAATATGGCAAGTGCAATAAAGTTGTCGGTCTTCAAAGGAGTAGGGAATGAAGATTTGGACCAATTTTGGTTCATGGTAAAGGTTGTATGGGAAGCACAAGGAGTCATGGATGACAACATAAAGAAGGCAACACTGGTAAGTGCATTGCAGGATTGCACACTGACGTGGTACATTAAGCATTTTAATGATAATCCAAATACAAGGATCGTGGATATCCAAGCTACACTGAACAAAGAATTTAGCAAGCCAAAATTGGAGACACAGACGATTATCAGGTTTAAGGAAATCGTGATGCTTCCAGGTGAGACCCCTTGGGAGCCGAATCAGAGACTGAAGGGTATGATTTGTGAAGCCAACATGACCTTGATGGATGGGTAGCACTGTGCATGGTTTGTAATACCACTAATGCCACATCTAAGGACAGCATTGTCACAACAAAAGCTATCCACCTAGGTCGAGGCTTTTGAGATTGCAATGATACTGCACGAGACCCCAATACAAGATCCTAGTCTAGGAGTCTGATAGATCCATGTGCAGTTGAAAAACCTATGTCTGGAGATGCAGAGTTTGAAATGAGAGAGGAAAACTCACCCAAAAGTGCGCGAGGAGGTATGGTGCATAAAGTGCAAAGGTTAGGGACATGACAAGGACCATTATCCAATTTTCACGAACTATCTGGCGGGCGTAGGCCAATGCCATTGAGACCAGAGGAAAAAGCAAGACTAAGCATGACGCCTGCATTATATTGTGTGATTTGTCAAATAGGAGAGAAGCATGCTACAAATAGCTTCCACCTATTACAAAAGTATACATAGATGTCCCAACAGTTGTTTTGTAACTTCTGCAGATCAGTAGACCATGACGAGTGCACCTGTAGAAGTTATGAACTAATGATGGATCGAACCCCTACCTACAGAGTTCAGGTCGAAACGTGAGCCCTCTAACAAAATGTGGGGATGGCATGCAATGGCTTTCAGGGGCGCAGATGAGGTCGAGGTGGAATGGGACTAGGAAGGGGTCACGAACAACATATTTGTTGCAGTTGCGGAGGGCCAGCGCATTATGCCTATGATTGTACACATCTGATGAGATCATCATGTCTATATTTTACCCAGTTTGATCATGAGACAGAGGACTGCCCCATGCTGATAGCGAGGTTGTGCAATAAATGAACACTATAACCTCCACCGACTCAGAACCTGCAAATGATGAGGTCTGAGCCACACGAAGAGGACTCGAATGTAAACATTGTTCTTTGAAGTGGTATTACGACAGGAGATGATAAGGGAAAGTAGCCTGAAGAAAGTGCCTGGGTTCACAAGGCTCCAACAAAGGAACTAGAGTTTGATTTGGAGCATGTAAACGAGACATTCATGGAAGCTAAGAAGAGCTTCATGGAGGCCTCCACTTAAGGTAGTAGAGACAAACTAGAACCGGAGATGGACCCATCAATGCTCACTACCTTTTTGGAGACATGCATGAAGTTGCTATGAAACAACAAGGTTGTAAAGGGATTGCAAGAACTCATCACTAGGTGTGCTGGGTCAGGAGAACCAAGCGTAGTCTGGAATCTTGAGAAACACACAACACAAAAAGGAAGGGAGATGAGATTGACTATGCAAAACAGGGAATATGAAATGGATAAAGTGATTCTGGGTGTAGGATCAGATGCGAACGTAATGCCAAAGTAGACTTGGGAGTGCATGGGCTAGCTCGCATCTCAATGGTCTCCTATTCAATTGTGAATGGTGAACCAGAAAAAGATCCTACCAATGGGAAGATTGGAGGGAATAATGGTAGATATCAAAGGTGCGAGCGCGCTTACAGATTTAGATGTCATAGAGATTATCGATGACAACAATCCCTATCCCATGCTACTAGGAATATATTGGGCCACTAATATGAATGGAGTGATAAATCTAAAAAAGCGCAAGATGATTTTTAAGAAAATGTCACTACGTGTAGTGGTACCTTTAGACCATGCAGAAGGATAGCAATACACAGAGCCAGTGCATGACAATGAGAGTGACGATGATCTAGATTGTATCTACAAGATAACCACATGGGAGTAGGACTGGGTGAATCCTACAGCAGATGGCAGGATTTCGTGGGAGCGTGAAAGCTCCTGCACCATAGATTCGGATGAGGAAATAGAACAATGGCAGAACTAGTTACAAGAGGTAATCATGCTCAGATGCGACATGATGGTAAGACCATTACGCTGCATGACAATAGAGGTGAGGGATCTGCCTATGTATGATGGGTTGAGTGAGGTGGATGATTTCTTCAACAAGTTTGAGAGAGAAGTGCCAGAACAACAACTTTTTGATGCCTGGAAATGGGTGTTGCGTGCTACGCCCGCAAGGTGGTTGGGCATTCACCAATGGAATTTTAATGACTAGCAACAATGTAGAAAGATGATGCGCCTATGATTTGGGAAACCATAGATGTGGCTAACAGACAAATATGATGGACAAGATGATCCACGTGCACACCTCACGAAATGGACCAAGGTCTATGGGGAAAAGCCACAACCTGAATGGGTGCATTTGTTCTATCATACCCCGGATGTCATACCCATGAATTGGTATACTGAGATAGAACTCTGCCATGGCATGAGCAAATGGGATATCCTATGCCAAGGATTTCTATTAACCTTCATGTTTGAAGATTGTTGGCAGGATACTGTTGATGATGCACTACAAGCAACAAAATAAGCTATCTTCAAGATACCCCAAGAGCCAATGGAAGAGCTTCAACCAGAACGGGCGACCCAGCTAAGATGTGCACTGGAGTGTTAAAATGTAAATATTTTGGAGGATGATGAGGATCCATGGAAAATTAACATTCTAGAAACTGAAGGCTATCGCGAGGTTTGAGGACCATTTATTGAAGATCCTAACATCACCGCACCGCTAAAAACAAAGCAGGTAAACATTGAAATGGAGGCTGAACCAAGGTATGCAACTCTTGGTGATTATTGGGATGATGCCATGGTCAATAGGGTCCCTGAGTTACTCCACGAATACCAAGGCTTATTCTCGACTGAAATTACGGATTTAAAAGGGATCGTTGGCGACTTAGGGATGATGAAGATTACCCTAAAACCTGACGTGAAGTCGGCTAAGAAGAGGCCTTACTGCTTGAATCTGAAGTATAAGGACAAGGTCCACATAGAACTAGACAAGATGCTCACTTCTAGAATTATTGAGTCGGTGGAAGAATCTGATTGGGTGAGCGTAACGGTAGTACAGGAGAAAAAACAGAAAGGTGAAATAAGAATTTGCATGGACCTTAGGAAGATGAATTATTGCTGTGTACATGACCCATTCCTGACACTGTTCATAGATGAAGTACTGGAAAATGTTGGTGGACAAGAAGCATACTCATTCACCGATGGGTTCTCAGGGTACCACCAGATCAAAACTGCACCGGAAGACAGGAGCAAGACATCCTTCACAACAAAATGGGGCTGCTTTCAATGCACCATTATGTTGTTTGGGTTGAAGAATGTGCCAACCATCTTTTCGTGCATTGTTTTTTCTGCACTCAAAGAATACATCCACAAGTTCCTAGAGGTCTATCTAGATGATTGGATTGTATTCAAATTGGTTAAGCACCATGTAGCAAGCTTATGCTTGATGCTGGATACCTGCCAACGACACCAAATTGTGCTAAATCTTAAGAAGTGCACATTACGCGTTCCCTTTGGGAACCTATTGGGACATATGGTCTGCAAATAGGGGCTGATGGTGGACCCCACAAAGATTTTCATGATTCTAAATTTGGAAGCACAGTGAAGTGTTAAATAGTTGCGCTTTACCTTGGGTCACACAAGGTACTATAGGAAGTTCATCAAAAGCTATGCCCAAATCATCGCGCCGATGGAGAAATATTGAAAAATGATGTCACATTTTTCTAGAATGATGATTGCATGAAGAGCTTGGATTTCCTAAAGGGAAAATTGGCCTTCGCTCTAATCTCGGACTTCCCAAATTAGGATGTGGAGTTTCATGTTCATGTTGATGTGTTATGTATCGTGTTGGGAGCATTGCTCACACAAGAGGTTGGAGAAGGCTTGGATAATCCTATTGAATTTGCAAGTCATGGATTTTCCAAAGCCGAGAATAACTATTCCACAAATGAGCATGAGCGATTGGCGATGGTGTACCCGCTCCAAAAATACCGACACTATTTGCTAGAAAGACATTCCAAGATGTATACTGAGCATTCCATGCTAAAGTACTTAGTCAATAAGCCTATGTTGGGGGAGTGCATATGTAGGTGGCTCTTATTGTTCCAAGAATATGACTTTGAGGTTATGGTAAAATCTAGATGCTTGAACACAGGACTAGATAACTTTTTACGTATTGAGATGGGCGAGGAACCTACTAGTTTGGAGGAAGGATTACCTGATGCACAACTCTTTGTCGTGCGCGTCGCAGACGGGAACTTCAAAGATATAATCCACTTTCTGACAATAGGGACTGTGTCGAAGGAATACTCCATCCAACATAAGAAGGAATTGGTGGTGCATGTGGCAGATTTTTCTATCATTGCAGGGCACCTATACAAAATGGGAAATGATGAGATATTGCAAGGATACATAATTGAATTTGAACGAAATCAGATCCTTGCAGAAGCACATGGTGTTGCTACAAGAGGAGACAATGCAGGATGCATGACCATACAAAAGATTCTTTACGCAGGGTTGTGGTGGCCAACCCTTCAGTAGGATTCAAAAGCACATTGTAAGGCCTGCAATATATGTCAAAAGACTGGAAAACAATCACGAAGGGACGAGATGTCATTGAATTCACAAATGACACTGCAGCCATTCGAGAAATGGGAAATTGACTTTTTGGGACTTATCAAACCTCAGGGAAAGATGGGTTTGTGCTACATCATCATCACGACAAAATACCTGGCAGGATGGGCAGAAGCATAGCTAGTCAAAGACTGCACAACTGCTATGACTACGAAGTTTTTGTTTGAAAACGTGTTGACTGATTTGGTTGTCTGAAAATATTAATGAGTGATCGTGGAACACATTTCTTGAATGAAAACATGAGTGCATTCAAATAAGAGTTCCAGGTGTATAATAAAAAAAGTACCCCATATCACCCATAAGCCAATGAGACTGTAGAAGCATTCAACAAAATACTGGATACTGCGCTGACCAAAGTGTGCAACGTGTAGTGAAGTGATTGGGGCCTGGTGTACCTACAGTGCTATGAGTTAATCGAACAATGTCTAAGAAATTGATGGGACAAACACATTTTTAGTTAGTTTATGGTGTGGAAGCTATCATGCCAATGGAATATATCGTACGTAGTCGGTGAATAATAGCACTCACAGGGATGAACAACCACAAAGTTCTGGAGGAAAGGCTTGCACAATTGGAAGACTTGAGGAGGGACAGTTCTTGGCTAGTTTTCATTAGCATGTCCAAAAGTAGCGTGAAAAGGCCTGGCATGACCACCATATCAAGTTGTGCACCTTCAAGGTAAATGACTTGGTGTTGTTGTATGACAGTAAGTTTGACAAATTTTTTGGAAAACTTAGAATGCATTGGCTGGGACCATATGTGGTTAAGGAGGTTACAGATGTAGGCGTGGTCCATCTAGTCAAACTAAATGGAGAACCCTTCCCAGGAAAAGTGAATGGAAGCCACTTGAATCCATACATGGGTGGGCTGACTATCTAACTAGCCCGCTGAAGCACAGTCTTCAGACTCTGAGGATTCGGACAAAGGCATGGGACTATAAATATATACAGTAGATATCGATATAGATCTATGGAAACAATTCAAAAACATAGGTCTCAGCACAGCGGATGCAACAGATTCAACAAGCAGCAACTCAATGCACTGCTGATCCCAGCACAATTCGAGAACAATTGGAGGGACTCCGCACCAAGATTGTGGCACCGACAAAGTGACTGAAGGATGAGTCGCGATGTTCGTGTTGGGGGCCTATTGGGCATGGAATCCCTCCAAGGCATGTTTTCGGGCTCAAAACCAAAGTTTTTATCAAATACTATTGTAAAGTCTCCGCAAATTGTGGGCACGGAGTGCGAAATATATGATAGAGTCACAGGCTTGTCTGCCCTACTATATAAATAGAGCGAGGCTCTGCATGTAAAAGGTAGCAAAGTAACTAAGGAAGTAGAAGCGAAGAGCAAGAGTCTAAGTGTCTAAGTGTGTCTTGGGTCGTAGCATAGGAGAAGGCTCTAGAGCTAAGTGCGTAGAGGCCGAGTAGTCCACAACTGAGTGCATGAACCCCTGCAACTGAGTGTGTAGGGTAGATTCAAGTCTTTAACCAAGGAATATAATAATAAAAACAATTTTTACCTTAATTCCGTGTATCTGTTCTTGGGTTATTACCTATTTGATATAAATTGCAATTATACTTTATTTAATGCGCGCACCTATATGAATGATTTATATTGCTAAGTATACTTTTTACATGCAAGTAAGTTAAGTTAATCAACTAATAGTGCAATACTAGTAAAGGCTTGGATAGTAACAACATTTAGCCCCCGAGTAGGGCTACGTGAAGGCAACATCTGACACTGTGAGGGATGGGTAAGTGCACGTAGCACGTGCACATAGGGTCAAACCATGGACCACTTGAACTCATCAGACAACTCCAAGGTCCAAAAACCTGGTTATGTGCACTTACCCATACCTCGCAGCCTGAGATGTTGTCTTTGCGCAACCCTAATCAGGGGTCAAATGCCATTATTACCCAAGCCTTTACTAGTATTCCGTTGTTAGTTGATTAACTTGGCTTACTTGCATGTGTAAATATACTTAGCAATATATTTCATTCATACAGGTGCACACATTATATAAATAGTATAATTTCCATTTATATCAAATAGGTAATAACCCAAGACTAGATACATGGAATTAAGATAAAACTTCTCTTTGTTATTATCTTCCTTGGTTACAAACTTGACTCCACCCTACGGACTTAGCTATAGACTACTAGGCCTCTGTGCACTCAGATGCAGACCCTTCTCCTACCTTACAACCCAAGACAAACTTAAACACTTAAACTCTTTCTCTTCTCTTCTACTTCCTTTGTTACTTCGATATCTTTTACACTTAGAGCCTCGCTCTATTTATACAATCCCATGGTCTGCGGACCATGGGTAGGCTAACATTACATTACAAGACTAGGGTGGACAACCCTATGAATCTATCATACATTTTGTGCTTCGCATCCACAATTAGTGGAGACTTTACAACAGTATTGGGTCAAAACTTGGGCTTTGATCCCCAAAAAATGCTTTGGGGGGATCCCATGCCCAACACTCTAATCTATCTCTCAGTTGCAAGACTTGTGAGAGTTTTTGATGTAATCCATGGTTTTGATAATAAGAATGAGTTTTGTTTTGAGCCAGCATTGAGTTAACTTAGAGGGCTAGAGCTCTTGGGTTAGGGCCCAACCCTAGCAGCTAAGGCTCCTCTTTATTGTACATGTATGCTAGCATAGATTCATGGTTTAATTGTTCATTTTCTTAATTAGCTAGATTTCCATTACAACAATGTAGAGTAGTTTGGTTGTGTTTTAGTTTTCTTCCATTTGTGTGTTCTTTCAATTAGCAGGTTAGCAAGGAGAAAAATATCACCATAAGTTTGTCAGCAGATGTCTCGGTCTCACCTCCTCCCTTTGGGACCATGACTTGAGGAAGAGACTCTTGACCCCAAAAACACAAATTTCTAGTTCTTACATGAGCTTTAGAGTTTGTTGTGTTGATTCAGTACATCGTTCATTTCATTGTCATATTTTTCCATCACTCACTTTTTCTAATAATATCTCACTCATATTCTCATTTCCTTCAACACTTTCTTCATGCATAATAAGTGCAACTGGCTCATGCTTTTCTAGTTTATGAGAATGTATCTTGTTGCATAGTTCTTGGAAGACACACATGTTTTAAGTATCACAAGTACTTCAGGACGAGGTCTATAGTTCATCACCAGCATCCATCTTTCACCTCATCCACCTCAACCATCTCTTGGTCCACCTTCACCCTCACTAGTTTTTTTGTCCTTTTTCTTTGAAATTCCCCTAGACACATTGAAATGCTTAAGAAGAAGCTAATAAATCACATCTTAATAAGATTATACCTATTGATTTCCTTACCATCCGATCTACAAAAAACCTGACCAATCACCGTCAACCGCATGTCGCATAGCTGACGTATTCATTTCAACATTTTACTTTAGGTGCTCCAAATCTCCACCATCGATCTATCTCACTTGATCCAATGACTATCATGTCACCCACTCACCAACTAGCTTTGTCGATCTCCACCATCGATCTGTCTCACTTAATCCAATGGTTATCGCGTGACCTACTCACCAACCAACTTGGCCGATCTCCACCGTTGATTAATCCCACATGATCCAAGGGTTATCATGCAATCTCACGTGAATTATTGCAGGACCGTTATCTGATCGAGAGTGCACGAGAAAAGTGGTTTTCCCATGCTGCGTGTCACCCACTTTGGCTAATCACGTGAAATTTAGGAATATCAGTTAAAGCTTTTAGGACACATGAGATACTGCTTACTTCCTACGAAGACTACTCCATCATTTTGGACATTTTCCATCCTTCTGTTGACACATGACTTGATTTGATCCATCCATCTATTAACTTAATCTCCTGTGATAAGATCTCTACTACTCATCTTCCATTAATCATGTTAGTTGATCTGACTGATCGAATAGTTCCTGTGCATTGTTACTTCATTACTTCTTCCTTTCACTGATTTCGATCTTCGATTGCTCTTCCACTTGACTCTTTCCCAAACTTTGTTTTGCATATCATTTAAACGCTGCCACTCGTGAGCTTTGATTTGGTTATTAAATAAAACTCCAACATTGTTCGATCATCACAATACTCCTCTGAGCACTTTCCTCTCTCTTGGATTCTCTTTGAATTCCCTACACACTTATGTTATGTAGAATTACTCTAATTAACACATAGTTCATAATTCAATTACTCAATACACACCACACAAACTCAGAAATCACACTTCTGTATTAATAAATAAATATTTACATAATGGGTTCGTTCTCAGCCTGATCTCCGATATCAGTGACCTTTACCTTCACAAAAGGCCTCCTAGGACCCTTCCGCACCATCCAAACACTCCATAGACCTTCTAGCCATCCTAAACCACCTTCCATCCACAAGAACAAATGAATTGCATGCTTGATTTTACCAAAAAAGTGAAAACAGATTTAGTTTAGTTTCCTTGCTTACACATTAGTATGGTTTTATACTCTTTACTTCTATAACTTGATAGCAGCATTAGATTAGTGTTGATTTAGAAATTCTGCTTAGCATAGCTATTTAAATGGTTAATTAGGGTATGGTGTGATTTAGGGTTACATGTTGTTTTCTTCATTATTGCAGTAGAGTAACTCTCTCATAATAGATTTGCTCTTCTTCCATCAAAGAATCAAGCTTCTTTTTACTCCATAGAAGCCTAGCTTGGAACCCCTGGGGTCTCTCGCCAGATGAACAGTGACAACAGGAAGGACCTTCACTTTTACTTGTGCATATAGCACTGTTGCCTCCAAGTTTGTACGAACCCTGCGCTGATAAGTAAAGCTGGTAGCCTAGGAGTTGCAACATCCTTGCTGCAATACTGGTGCTCATAAGTCTTAATGTAGGATAATTGTGTAGTGGCCTATGAGTCTATAAAATTGAAACCAAATGAAAAACAACCATGTAGTATATGACTGAGAGTTGATTGTTGCCATTCATGCCTTAACAATGTGGAGGCACTATTTACTGGGAATAAAGTTCACACCAATGACCAATCACATTAGCTGTAAATGTTTTTTAGATAATTAGATCTAAATGTTATACAAGCTATATGGATGGATTTTCTTAGTGAAATTGAATTTGATATACAACATATTAAGGCTAAAGAAAATAATTTGGTTGATTCTTTAAGAAGGAATACAAATGCATTAATGGAAATTTTTGCTAGTATTTCTACAACAAACTTTGCTGAACATATCAAAAATGCTATACATGAGGATCACATTTATAAAAAATTTCATCAAAAATTGCAACAAGTAGAAGTTCCCTTTTATGTTGAAAATTTAGAAAAATTATTAACTTACAAAAATAAACTATACATCACAACCATATGTGCATTGAAACAACTTATATTAAATGAGCATCATAAGAAACCATATGCAGGACACGCTAGATACCAGAAAATGATTACAATATTAAGAAAATGATTTTACTGGCCTGGTATGAGGAAGGAGGTGGCAGAATATTTGTCCAAATTTCTATAGTGTCAATAGGTGAAGGCAGAGCACAAACACCTAGCTAGACTATTAAATCCACTACCCATTCTAGAATGGAAATGTGAAGTGATTCTTTAGAATTTATTATGGGACTTCCAAGAAGAAGAAGGAAACATGTCTCCATTATGGTGGTTGTAGAGAAACTAAGTAAAGAAACACATTTTATACCAATACAGTCTACATTTGGAATGACACAAATTACAAACAACTTCATGTGGGAAATTTTTCAATTACATCAGGTACCGAAACTGGTAATATCTGATAGGGATGCTAAATTTACCTCAAAATTTTGGAAGGCTCAATTGGGAGGGATGGGGACCCAACATAGCTTTAGTACAACTTATCATCCCCATACTGATGAACAAATAAAAGGAATTAACCAAATTCTAGAAGACATGTTAAGAATATATGTCATGGACAAGCCTACCAAGTGGGAAGATTACCTATATCTAGTGGAATTTTCCTATAACAATAGTTACCAATATTATATTAAAATGTGCCCTTTTGAAGCATTATATAGGAGAAAATATCACACACCTCTTAGCTAGATATGGACAGAAGATAGCCTAATATTAGTACTTGATGGACTACGAGAAATGGAACAGATGATGAAAAAGTCAGGCATAATTTAAAAACTACACAGGATAAATAGAAAAGCTATGCTAATAAAAAGAGGACAAATAATGAATTTAAGGATGGAGAGCATGTGTATGTAAATGTTAAACCAAGAAAGAGAATCTTGAGGCTAGGAACTTGTGCTAAATTAGCACCTTAATTATGTGGTCTTTTTGAAATTTTCAACAAATTTGGACCAATAGCATATCATATGGAATTTCCCAGCTGTTACCGGGAATAGTGTCCACTTAGAGTTGCTATTCCCACTAAGACTGGTAGCTATCTTAGAAACAAACAAGTTAAAACTACTTTCACTTTCCTTTATGAAAAATAGACAAGAGGGCAACAAAGGACACCAACCTTTGTCTTGAACTTGGTTCCTTGCCTAGTTCCTCTCCTTCTTGATAGATCTTTGCCACTTCTTCTTTGTCTACACAGCTTCAGAGAGCACCTGTGGAATCAAAGTGGCATAACACTATTGAAGAACAGAGATATATAGTCATAAACAACATAAGACTAGATATGTATTGACCACACAAATGCATATATAATCAAACATACAAGAATGTGGAGGAAAACTTGAATAGCTTTATTAATATCAAGAATAGCAAGAGGATTACAATCAATTGTTCTGACCTAGCATCATCCTCTAGCAAGAAGGCCCTTCTTCACCTCAAGTAAAGCTTAGATCACCCAACACTATGATGTTTACACCAGAAAACCAATAGCACTTCTCTACAAGATACAAGATTCCAGCCTCCAACCTCTGGATCTCTGGGATGAGATATATATATATAGATATTTGTAGAGGTGTGAGTTAGCTCTGGGTTTTTGATTAGTGTCATTCCACAGATAGTTCTTGGCTCCACTTGGAGATTTCATTGATCTCTTACTCATCCTTGGGCAAATTCTGAGGGGAAAGTGTCATATGAGAAGTTTCTAGAAGATTCCTTGATCATCCACTTAGCAAACTGTCTCCGACACTTGTCTATTCTCATCCATCGCACCCTTTAGAAGGACATTTCAGTATGCATTGCACCTCCTATGTGTACAAGGTGGGATGCATCGCACCCTGGTCATGGAGCAATCAATATGGTCCAATTTTGACCAGTTCTAAGCAGTTTTCTGTGGAGAACTTCTAGGAGATGATTTAGCTTACCTTGTTCTTTTAGGGTGTGAAGCAAAACTTTTAGGGACTTAGGAGTCCTTGGTTTATGGAAATTTATGATTGGGGTTGCAGTGCCCGAAAATATCTATAACAGTTGCCCCCTAAAGCATGAGGTTGTTAATCCTTTGATGTCGGGTGAAATTCTTTATCATGAGGATCCGAAGTTTTTTCGAGCTAGAAGGTGACCTGTAATAAGATACAATACAATACATTATCTTCATAATATTTTTCATGATCTAGATAAGGCGGGCATTCCCATGCTCAACTTTATAAATTCATTTTCATGTACATAGGACAGACAACCGTCTGTGTGGCAGACTGATGATTCGGACAGAGACATCATCCTTTGATTTGGATGATCATCTATTCGACAATGATGTACATTTGATGTCTTTATATTTCTAAATATATCGCAGTTCGGATGGATGAAACTAAATACAGAGTCTTCAAAACTCATTCGATCTTCACTCAGAGTACAAGTCGATCGATGTGAAAAATGTTCTGGAGTGGAACATGGAAAGACATGGTTTGATTACTAGCCAATGATGTAAGTTGTTAATAGGCACGAGAGGGATCACCAATCATGACAATGATCCTCAAGGTACTACAGTACAATTCGCGTGGTGTGTAAAAGGTACTTGGCATCGAACACCACGCAAAATCTTCCAGTCGAAGGCCACTGATGTAAACCTGTCGCTGAAAGTGAGAAACATGCCATTGAGGCATGCAAGCTTCAAAGTACTGAAAGGGGTTGTTCCTAGGTCAAATTCTTAGATAAAGAGCTGATGTCGACAAGAAGTGACCCATTGTATGAGGGCCTTAATGAATCCCACATCTACGACATGGAACCGAGCAAATGATTTTGGAGGTGAAAACGATCTGATGATACAGGGTTCAAGGTGGTGGTCATGAAATAATGGAGCGTGAATGTATTGCAGCGGATGAGACACAGGTGAATTCTCTGAGTGACTTCTCTTGAATATACTGGAGACACTGACGATGGATTAGTAGTGTTAACCCCAAATATGGATGGTTTGACGAACCAATGGTGATACAACTAGTGAACGGGACAATCTAACCCGACTCGGATGCGCAGTGAAAGTGTCATGTTCAAGAGCAACTTCCTACCAATAAAGTTTCTTCAAGTTTTCTTCCCAATTTTCCCCAGTCATTGTTGACTAGTACCTCTTTATTTTTTTCAACCTTGAGCAGGATAACATATGCTTGTTCTATAATTCACCCTTCAGGCGAACCTATCGTTATGTTCTAACGAGCCTAGCGACAGTGAAACTCGTTCTTGTCCATTTGGACAAGTTTGTCGCTATTCAGTTTTGACAAGTTTAACGACAAAGATAACTCGGTCCTTTTCAATTTTAGAGAATCTAAAAGGGACGGAAAGGAAACTCCAATGATTCATGTTCGTCATATAATCCCTTAACTCCAAAAAAAGCGTAAAATAATACGAATGGGATGGATTTTCAATAGTTTTAACGAGCGGAACAAGACAAGCGCTCGATCTTTTTGTGTAATAATCCCTTAGGTCCAAAAAGATTAAAATATATAGGAGGGATAGCACTTTCGATAACTTTAATGAGCCGGAAAGGCTAATCGCTCGGAAATATTTTTATATTTCACGAGTCACTTGAAAAGAGCTTAAAGGAGACTCCTTTTTCAAGGAATGAGTGATGATTTCGGGTAGCAGTTGATTCCAGGTAAGGTTTGGAATTTTCCAATCATGGCAGTGTCACAAGGATGGCTAACAGAATCACTCTTCACATATGTTCCTCAAAAATGGTAAACAATCAAATGGAGGCATATGATCAGCAAAAATAGAGCGAAGGTGATGATGAGAACACGACCAAGGCTCAAAAGTGGATGATAATGCATTCACAATGGTTATTTACCGGGGATCGATTCATTTTTTAATGAGCTTAAATTCTCGGGGAAAGATTTGCTGATTGCTTATGTTTAATTTTTAACGAGCTTGAATTCCACGTTAAAACTACTCATGGTGGGTTTATTTTTTAACGAGCTTGAACCCTGCGGTAACACTACTCGTGGCGGGTTTATTTTTTAACGAGCTTGAACCCTGTGGTAACACTACTCATGGTGGGTTTATTTTTTAACGAGTTTGAACCCTGCTGTAACATTGCTCATATTCGGTTTCATGTTTGCACAAGATTGAAATGAAAAACTATGCTTGTTATAAGTTCACATGCCCCCATCATAATAATGCAAATCGAGGTGCATTCCCCCCAAGCTTCATTGCATTCAACGAGGTGGTTGGAATGAAGGTTTACCTTCGAGATCTTTGAAAGACTCAATTTGGAAAGGGATTTGTTTCATTTTCTAATGAGGTTGACATAGTGAAAGAACTATCCTCATGACTCCTTATTTCATTTTTTAACGAGGTCGAAATGAGATAAGAACCATCCTCATGGCGACCTTTAATCACAACTCATAAGGGGTTATGAAGGAAACATCTGGTTCCAATGCCCCTAGTACATAATGTACAACATCACTGAATTGATCATCAAATGATGTAGCTATGGTAGGGCTTGGAGGCAATGCCTCGTGATGATCCACACTATCAAAATGTTCTGAGTTCTTCTTCATTTTTGTTGATGTAGAAGATCTCATGGGACAGGTTTCCACTGTGGCCACTTCTGCCAGCTTACTCGGAGGTGGAAGGGCAAAAGTCCCTATTAAGGAAGGGTCTTTTAGGAGGCCTACTCTAATATTTTGAAGCGACTGAGAGCTTCTGTGGATCATCGGAATGCTTCCCGTAACTTGTGAACTGTTGGGGAGAAATGTTTGTTGGTCGATGATTGTGATTCCTCCTTGGAAGGGAAATGCAATGTTTCTGAAGTATGTCGACACAACAGCAACCATAGCATATATCTAGGGCCTTCCCAGTAGGATGTTGTAATCAAGGTTTCCGTCGATAACTTCAACATCAATTTCTACTATTTTTCCACCCAGTTCGACTTGCAAGTTACTTAAAATCCCATATGGAGTGTATGTTCAGCCATCAAATGCTTTTAACTTCATTGACGATTGCGACAAGGGTGGTGAACCTAAATTTTTCTAGCAACTCGTTGACATAATACATGTAGATGCCCCCTCATCAATAATTGTTCAATGAACAGTTTTGTTGAGGGCTTTCACTTGAATAAGGAAACCTAGTTGAGCTGGTAACTGAGGGTCATATCCTTTGTGATCAAAGGCCACAAGATTGGAATCCGCTGGGTCAATCCCACCTATCCCTGATAATAAAGCCTACTTTTGGGAGGGGAAATTTTGCAGTACCTCAAGTGTCGACATAGCGGATGGTGATTGGGCTAGATCCTCCACTATATTATAATGTTGTGCTGCTCTGGCATGAGGATTAAATGTCAATTTGTGTACTATTGCCTTTGGTGGCTTTATCGTTAGCTCAGGAATGATGGGTGGCACAACTTCGGTCGAATTTTTTGTTGAACTACTAAGTTGATCTGTAGCCTTGTTGTTCGACATTTGTGGATTTCCATGATCTTTATTACTTGTCGATATCAAAGCATCATTTTGTTGTTTCGAAATGGACAACATAAGCACTCGGGACGGGGAAGCATTATCGCTAGCAACCATATTTGTTCCTGGGTTAGGAAATGGATTAGTCAATACCACTGAGGTTTTTGAATTCTTGAAGAATTTTCTAAGCTCAGCTTTATATAGAAAATCTCTTGTCTGATGATCCTCATCGCATATCTGACACCCTGAAGGAGGTTTCCTTTACCTAGAAGGGTTTGCAGAAGATTTTTTAGGAGATGACTCCTCTTGTTTCTTCTTTTTCCCTTTCTTTTTCTTCTTGTCTCCTAGTTGCTTTGGTTCTTTGCCTTTGTCAGTTGACATGACATTAATCTCTGAGGCAAGAAGTTTGTCATTTGCATTTTGACTAGAAACCGTACGGGCTTTCTTTGACGTAGCCTTTATGATTTTCATTCTAGTCGTACCTATCACGCCATGGCTAGCATGAGAGTATTTGTTTGATTAGGATGGGGAGGAATGGAAAAATCCAGTCTAGGAGCATCAGGGATTTTATTGTAGAGCATGCCAGACTGAGTATAGATCAAGTCTAGATATTATGCACAAGCAATAACCTTCTCTTCAGTGACGACTCCTCCCTTTGCCACATCTTCTGTAATAGAAGGTAACAATGACTTAATAAACCATTCATCCAACAACTAATTAGGAACATATGTTTTTACGATTATACGACGATGTTGCCACTAATGAATATGATCAGATATGTGAGTGGCTGTCGTTTGTTTGAAATTGTTAAGAAGTTCTGTTCTCATTTCATACCTTATGGGTAACTGAAAATGGGTTAAAACGGTTGTGGCTAGGGTACTAAAGTTATCAAAAGAAGCTCTAGGCAATTTGATATACCATTTTGTTGCCAGACCAGTTAACGTTCGCTAAAAAAGGTGAAGCCTGATCGAATCATCGTTGAGAGTGTTTGATGAACACCACAGATGAAAGGTCATCACATGATTTGATGGGTCTTCACCTAGATTTCCATTAAAGTTAGGAATATCTGACGGAAGTTTATGAGGAATCATTGGCCACCAAGGGGCATAAGAAATTGGATCATTCATCAGCTGGTTTAGATCTGATAATTCTAGAGTTGCTACAAAGGGCAACTGTTGATTCAGGTTAGTCGAAGCATACCCAAGATAAGATGGAATCACCTGAGCAATGGGTTTTTGCATACCAGCATAATGTACTTGATGCTGGTAGATTTGATAAGGTTGATGGGCATAACCATTATAGTATGGTTGTTGATAACCGCTTTGGAAATGCGATTGCCCATTACTTACAAAGGCTTGTTGCTCAGGTCCCTGATATGATTGCTGGAATTGCGGTTGTTGATATTGAACTAGCCATGGTTGTTGGACCATTTGCTATTGTCCAATACTGGATGATTGACCAAGATGAGGAGTCATAGTACCTGTTTGAGCCTGAGTCACTCCAGATAAGGAGGCACTAACTTGAGGTTGTGATTGAATCACTGAGACAAGAGGCTGTTGTATTGCAACCTGAGAAACTTGGGGTTAACATACAACAGGTAACACTTGTACTTGCGATGCAGTCACCATAGCAGGTACAGTGGGAATATTTGACATAAGGTGGACTGGTTGGATTGAATATACAACCCTTGGTTGCTGAGGCAGTATTGGTACCCAACGCTGGATGTAATTCCAGTTTGACCTGAACTTTGTTGTAAACTCCCATATGGTTGTTCTCCAGGAGGGAACAATGAAAAGGCATACTTCCCCCCATATGGTGGCAACCCAGTAATTAAAGGGTAGATTGGCCTTCGAAGACACATTGGATCAATTTTTTGAGTTTCAACATTAGAAATACTAGATGAGAATCCGGATGAAGAAATAGGAACTGACCATGTCGTCGAAACAGTCCCTGATTGGACTCCGGCTTGTTGTTGATAACTTGCCGGGACAGATGGTACACCAGTGAACATTTTTGGAGTAGCAGTAAGAGGTTCTGATGTTCCTGCATCAGATGACATAGTCCTGGATGTTGACGGTTGTTCAAACATATTTAGCCTATCGAAAAGATTTCCTAGCGATTCTACAGGAACTTGCGATGAAGGGAGACTAATTTCTAAGACCAATGAGGGAACAATGACGTTATTCCGATTAAAATAAATTTTAGACACTTTGACAGAACTTTTTTTTCAATTTTTAAGAGTCGAGAAAAAACAAAAGATGACTCTAGTCGCCTTCAATTTTGAATGAGCCTGAAGTGACAAGTGCTCAAATGGACCTTTTCTTTTAAGGAGTCTAAAAAGGAATGAAAGAGAATACTCTGGAAATATAGATAGATGGATTACCAAACCAATCGCAAAACTACAGAATACTTTTTATGGTACGGCAGTCAATCTTCCTGAATGCCATGTTCAGTGCATTGCGATCGATATGGCGGCAGACACAACTTCCTAAGGATAAAGGATATAGCCTATTGTGGTCTCCCAATATATACTCAACGGTACATGGGAGAACAAGTCCGTACTGGCACTTGTCATCTCAAAGTGGAGGAATCACCCAACCAACAATGAAAACAATAGTTACCAGGTTTTATGATGCTAGAATACGTCTCTAGCCTAGACTTCTAGATGTTGTGCGTTAGGTTCCAAAGCATTTTTAGATTCATTAAATTTATTTTAGTGTCTGTTTAAAATTTTCCTTTCAGGTTCACTGCGTGATGTGTATACAATTCCTAAAATGCAGTCTAAGATGATAAACAACTGTTTAATCTTCTTTTGGCAATGAAAATCCTAGCTACTAAGGAAAGAGAACAGAGGGTCTTTCAACAAAGAGCACAGAACACACACTAAATGCACTGTCCTAAATCAAACTAGGCAGTCTAAATGCAAATTCACATGCATGTATTTGTTTTTCAACCTTCTTAATGTATGAATGACAAGAAGAATGCTAAGTGCAAATCTCAATTATTTTCCAAAGCGACAATACTAACAAATTTCTTTTTCAAAATGAAGTGAAGATAAGGATGACACTTTGCGATTTCGAAATGAAAATTGTTTTCAACACTTGAAAAACTACCAATTCAAATCAGATACAAGAGTAATAGTATAATCGACTATCAAGAACAATGGGATTCTCTTCTATGACCGAAAACAACACTTACGAAACTTTCAGATCAAGAAACGATAGTCTGATTATGCTACTTCTTTGTAAAAGAGAACTGAAAATGGCGCACAATACATAAAAAAACTTACAGTTCTTTGCACAATGGAGGCAGAAGGATGGAAGAGAAGAGGGTTTTCATAGAGATATACTGACCACAGACAACAAAACTCCTGAATAGATCTAAAAAGAGTGGAGAAACCAAAGTTTGAAGGTAAAATCAACCTTCTCTTACCATCGCACCTGTCACACACAGGGAATCTAGTATGCATCCCACCTACTGCACATGGGAAGTGTGATGCATACAGACCGCCTTGAAGAGAGGGTGCGATGGTACCAGTGTGAGACTTTTATCCAGTCTTTGATCACAATTTGTAGTTCAGTTCAAGGATCTAGGTCGAGTAAGTGATGTTCAGTAAATATAAATCACAGGGGTTGATCTAAGGAGGTTACTAGAGCCACCACTAGGGCAATTAGAGTATTTGCAAATTGATTGTTCAATTCATAAACAAAACCCAGAGATAGACTGAAGCAACATTGATTTACTTTGCACTTGCATAGTAAATGCAGTTCGAAGGCTAGCTGGCTTGACTTCAAGCTCCGTCTGTAAGTTTATAAAACAAACAAAAATAGACCAGCAAATAATCTATTCGCTCCCCAGTGGAGTCGCCATTTTGTTACCGGGAATAGTGTCCACCTAGAGCTGCTATTCCCACTAAGACTGGTAGCTATCTTAGAAACAAACAAGTTAAAACTACTTTCGCTTTCCTTTATGAAAAATAGACAAGAGGGGAACAAAGGGACACCAACCTTTGTCTTCTTGCTTGGTTCCTTGCCTGGTTCCTCTCCTTCTCGATAGATCTTGCCACTCCTTCTTTGTCTACACAGCTTCATAGAGCACCTGTGGAATCAAAAGCAGCATAACACTATCGAAGAATTAGAGATCTATAGTCATAAACAACATAGGACCATATATGTATTGACCACACAAATTTCATATATAATCAAACATACAAGAATGTGGAGGAAAAACTTGAATAATCTTTATTAATATCAAGAATAGCAAGAGGATTACAACCAATTGTTCTGACCCAGCATCATCCTCTAGCAAGAAAGCCCTTCTTCACCTCAAGTAAAGCTTAGATCACCCAACACTATGATGTTTACTCTAGAAAACCAACAACACTTCTCTACAAGATACAAGATTCCAGCCTCCAACCTCTGGATCTCTGGGATGAGAGATCTATATATAGATATTTACAGAGGTGTGAGTCAGCTCTGGGTTTTTGATTAGTGTCATTCCACTGATAGTTCTTGGCTCCACTTGGAGATTTCATTGATCTCTTACTCATCCTTGGCCGAATTCTAAGGGGCAAGTGTCATATCAGAAGTTTCTAGAAGATTCCTTGATCATCCACTTAACAAACTATCTCCACCACTTGTCTATTCTCGTCGATCATACCCTATAGAAGTACGTTGTAGTATGCATCACACCTCTCATGTGTATAAGGGGAGATGCATCACACCCTGGCCATAGAGCAATCAGTATGGTCCAATTTTGACCAATTCTGAGTAGTTTTTTGTGGAGAACTTCCGGGAGATGATGTAATTAGCTAACCTTGTTCTTTACGGTGTGAAGAAACACTTTTAGGGACTTAGGAGCCCTTGTTCTATGGACATTTATGATTGGGTTTGTAGTGCCCAAAAATGTCTATAACACCGGCCATATAAGAGTACACAATGTTTTTCACGTGTCTTTGTTAAAGAAATATGCTCATGATAACTCTAACATAATTTATTGGAAATTGATAAAGGCGAAACCGAATGGAGATTTCCTAGTAGAACCACTTCACATATTAGATCAGAGGGAAACCTTGCTCATAATCGAGCCATCACTCAGGTTAAAGTGAAATGGAAACACTTTACACCCGAGGAGGCCACATAGGAGATGGAAGAAAAAATGCAGGAGGCATTTCCAACACTGTTCAAGAAGGAAAATAATTAGACATCAAACCCCAAGGACGATGTTGAATAAAACAAGGGGAAAGATGTAATACCCTTCTATTTTCTATTTTTAATGTTGACTATTTCAGACATGGACCTATTATTGGACTAGATCGATATGGAAGCCATGTATAGAAATTTTTATTCTTAACTTTCATATGATGTATGAGACTGTTATTTTCTATTAATGAGAAGTTTACCATTGCTCTGCCTTTGAGTTAGTTTTGGAAGGTTGAAACCATTGGATTTGGGCCCAAACTAGAGGCTTTAGTCCCTCTCTTGTATTTCCTTCTTGTTATTGTTTCAAAGCATTGCAATCCTTCTCTTGTTCCAGTAGATATTATATCATAAAAAAAATTAATTACAGGATTTCATATCCCCTATTTTGTGTGAAGAGTGATTGGAATGATCTACAATAATAACTCAAAAATATTTGTTTATTATTTCTTAGAAATGGATAAATGTTAGATCTCCTTCTTATTCTCTGCAAATTAGGAGTTAGTTTTATAATCTTGAGTGATTAGACTAGTGTTGTGGGATATAATAGATCTTAATCAAATTCAACTCATATTTTCCATAATAATTTGTCTTATTGCATTATTGGCCAATCGGTGCATGTTTCTGGCTAGCTGTAGGGACTATGTTGATCTGCAGTGGTGGAAAAACCTTTCCAAATCCACCTATAACTTTCCATATTTCTCTTAGGTACCTCACCTTACTTCCAAATTCTGTCTCTGAATTCACTCTGTTAGGGAAAATGAAGGACAACGTGGGCATCAATTTTGGTGCAAGATACACCTTTGAGGGGTACTAGGCTTGGCTAAGGGTATCCCACACCCTTAGTTCATCACCTTATACCTTCATACACCTTTATCCACCTATAAGACATCACTTACATCCTTAAAACACTCTCATACCCTCTCCTGTAGCAAAACAGGGACTCCTGTAGCAAAATAGGCCCTCTTGTAGCAACTCCTGTAGCAGTGTTTTCTTCAACCAATTTTTCTCCCTACATTGATCCTAGAATAGTTAATTTGAATAATGGCCTGCAAATTGTGATTTGACGATTAAGGAAGACTCTAAGACCACTCCAACCTACTCCTTTCCTCACT
>APFE031138255.1:0-11769 GCA_000404065.3 Pinus taeda
AGGAGCTACAGACTCCACGATGGTTCTTATCTTCTCTAGATCTACTGCAATGCCCTCCTTGGAGACAAGATGCCCCAAGTAGTGTACCTCAGTATCAAAAGAAACTATACTTGCTAAGCTTAGCATACAACTAATTCTCTCTCAACAAACTCAACATTGCTGCTAAATTCTCAGCATGCTCTTCCTGATTTTTAGAATATACCAACATGTCATCAATGAACACAATAACAAACTTATCCAAATATGGATGCAACAAACTATTCATCAAACACATAAATGTAGCTGGAGCGTTAGTTAAGCAAAATGGAACTACAACAAACTCATAATGCCCATACTTTGTCCAGAACATAGTCTTTTAACTATCCTCTTCTTTGATGTGTATCTAATGGTATCCAGATCTCAAGTCAATATTCGAGAACATTGCTGCTACCTTCATCTGATCGAACAAGTCATTAATCCTCGACAAAGGGTACATGTTCTCGATAGTCACTTTGTTCAACTTCCTATAGTCAATAGTCTAAGAGTACCATCTTTCTTCTTCACGAACAATACCGGTGCGCCCCAAGGTGATACACTTGGCCTAATGTATCCCTTGTCAAACATTTCCTTCAACTACAATTTTAGCTCAACCAACTCAGGCGTGATCATCCTATAAGCTAATTTTGATGCTGGAGATGCCCCTAGCTCTAACTCAATAGAAAATTCCACTTCCTTGTGAGGTGGAAACTCTGTAATGTCCTCAGGGAATACATCCTGAAAATTTTGTAAAACTGGGTACCTACTCAAAACATATTCATCCTTAAACTCCTTACCCTTATCACTAGAAATGTGTGCTACAAATAACATACACCCTTTCCTCTGGCTACGCTTTTCTTTCATAATTGTCGCCATCCTCACTGATGTGGCTTTCTTCTTACCCTACAAGACTCTTGGTTCCCCATTGTCATTAATACACTCAATAGCTTTATCAGAACACTATACCTTGGTTCTATGAAGATAAAACCAATCCATGCCCAATAACATATAGTACGATCCTAATCACTTCTTTGTACTTGTAGCCAACTACACTAACCAAGACCCTGCATGCAATTCCTTACTCAAACCACACTTATCCACCAAGTGAGGAATAACATAGCTATAATTATATCCAGGGTCAATCAAAATAGAAATAACTTGATCACAAATCTTACCACTCATCTCAATGATAGATCCCTGGTGTTCTACCTGTCAATTGTCCATTGCTGCATAGATATGACGAATGCTTTGCCCAACATCCCCAACAGTCTATACCTCCTGTGAACTATATATCTGAGGCCTACCACCCTGATTCTATATAAAATTTATCTTAAGGTGTTCCTTGTCACATGTCCAACACTAAAACCAACCAATAACCACACCTCTATGTTGTTGTTGCGACTCATGTCCATCTCTAGCTGCATTAAACTTCTTTTGCGATGCCACATTCTCGTTTCATGTACATGCTGAGGCCTTTTCCTCTTACGCTTCCATTTACCTTTACCTTGGTTGAAGCTTCAAGATATTGGTTTGAGTGCATCTAAGGGTATGGTTAATCCTCCTTGGTTGAAGCTTCAAGATATTGGTTTGAGTACTACTCTTTAAACTTAGTAGTATATTAAAGAGCTATAATATAAGGAAAAAATTTGTCTGTAGGGCCCTTTAAGCCCTAATACTTAATCCTCCAATGTTGGAAACCCTACTTCTTACAACAAATATGTGAAATTTCTACACATTTGTTAATATTAAAATTTTTAGCATTTTGTTAGCTCAATATTATTCAACCTAGACTATAAATTCGTAGGAGTATAACAAAAGAGTATAAGTCGACCCACCATCATGCATGTTTCATGATGATTGTAGTTTTACCTACCCTAGTTGTATTATTGAATGATGAATTAATTACATTCATACAACTCTCCAATAAGCCTTTTTGTGTGGACCCAATCATCCCTAATCTTCATTCATTGATTTACTTCTCCCATCACTTGTTCCCATTGACATCTAAAAAAGACCACATTGCTTTCCAAGAAGAATTTTATACAAATTTCCAAAACTAACTTGTCACTATTGAAGCCAAAAACAAAAAAAAATGACATCACTTCCTCATTAGTTACCCTTAATTCAAAGATTTACTTAGTTGATAAACCCAAGGGGCCCAATTCCCATGAGAAAGCACTACACCATGAAGATGTTTCATCATCCCAATTTTACTCCTTTTCTTGATATCCATGCCTTCCTAAAGTAGATTTGAATACATTTGATGGCCTTGCATTTGCATGGGTGTCCTATATTTAGATCCAGAGTGTGGGTAATAGTGGCAATGGAACAAGAATTTCCACCATGGATGTACTTCTTGGACTTGATTTTTTTATCTTTATGAATGCTTTGACATTGATAGTCATCGTTTGGGCCATTTGACCAAGCTTAAACAATCAAGTAAAACAAAAGACTACATCACTGCTTTCAAGTAATTAGATTTTTCAATAAAAGGCATGTTAGCCACCTTTTCCCATGAATGTTTTATAAGTGGTCTCAAGGATGAAAATTGTGTTTATGTTTCAATGGTTTTCCCTTGTAATTGGTTTGAAGCTACTGGATGATCTAAAGAAACATAATATATGATCCATTCTCCACTAAAAAATGGTAGAATGACCACTTAACCCTAATTAAAATGGCAAAATGACAACCTAAAAGGTAATTTATACAACTATGATGATTCATGGTCAATTTAATGAGTTTTTATTTTATGGGGTGAATAATATAAACTTCAAAAACTGGAGTTTACATATAGGATCACAAAATTCAAGTCAATCACTCACAATGTAACACCCTCCTACCACAATTACCCAAGCTTATCGGTCCACTAGGGTACTATGATATGATTCAACCTCCTATATCACCTTAAGGAAGTGGAACTGACAAACCAAAACCAAATTGACGTTCCTCAAGAGCCACAAGACCCACAAACTAGTCTAGGTGCCCAAGCCCTGAGTTAACTTAGCCTGCATCCCAGTAACTGTAGACTTTTCCACTATGTTCTGTGCCAATGACCCCAAGATCTAAGCCACTTTTTTATCGCTAGGATCGACCTCTGCCTAGAACTTGATGAAACTCTAAAAAATGATAAATAGTAAGGGGACAAGGCCTTTATTCTCTTCAATTTCCATTATTTTTCATTCATTTTCCTCCTCACATGCAATATGTTGCCTTTCACCTTCCTATTCTCCATTTTTTCGTTATTTTCATAATTAAAAGGCCAATTATTTCCAGTTTTCCTTTCCAAAGCCTTTCCCATTTCCTTTCCGAAGCCTTCGTAATTTCCTTTGCCAATTTCCCTTTAGCCCTAAAAAACCAAATGAAGACCCAATAGGATGTTTTTCCCAGCATTTAGCTTGGAATACGTGTCTCATGACCTTGGTATTATTTTGCCTTGATTAAATTTATTACATGGATTTTTAACCTAAGGTTATGACAAACCCCTTCCCCTTAGGGGAACACCATCCTTGGTGTTCAATGACACCTACAACCAGAAAAACAGCTGAAAGACAAAACATACTGCCCATGGAACATTATAACTTAGCTCAATTTGGTATTTACAATGAACAACTTGCTGAAAAGAAATACCATGAAGACAAACATAACGACAAGACAACCATACCACTTATTGGAGCTTTATAATATATCTCATGGAAATATTTACATCCATATACATATATACATATGCCAAAACTACTTTACCTCAACTGTAAAATAAGGAAGGATACATTGCTTGCATCTGATCAACCATCTCCCATATAGGTTCATCGGGTCCAAAGTGCTTCCACTGCACTTTAACCTGCTCAGTCCAGAGCATGAGCATATTTCTCCGCAAAATTCACTAAGGTTCCAGCAGGAATTCTCCTTTTGGATCCACCTGCAATATAGACCAATCAATAACATGCTCAACATCATTTACATATATTTTAAGCAATGAAATATGGAAAACATCTTGGACTTTCATTTTCGGAGGTATTGCAAGTCGATAGGCCACCGGTCCAATCCTCTTAAGGATCTCAAAAGGCCTACAATACTAAGGTGCTAGATTCGCAGATGGCCTAATCGTCAAGGAGATCTTCTTGGGATTGATGCACAAATACACATGTTCCCCAACCTGAAACTCCTTAAATGCCCTGTGTTGATCTGCATAACTCTTTTGTATGTCCTATTGTACCTTTAGATTCTTCTTTATAACTTGAATTTCATGTTGCAAGTCTACCAACACTTCTGGTCCCATCAATAATCTATTCGCTAGATCACTCCAGATGATGGGAGTATTAAAACTCTATCCATGAAGTGCCTCAAACAGACTCATCCCAATGACTCCTGATACCCATTGTTGTAAGAAAACTCAACCACTAGAAGATACTCTTCCCACTTCCACTACTGATGCATCACATACATCGTCAAGATATCCTCCAACATCATGTGGTGCCTCTTTGTTTGTCCATCTCTATGCGGGTGATAAGTTGTGCAGAAAGCCAAATCTATACCAACCCTAAAAATAACTCTTTCTAGAACTTGGAAGTGAAATTGTCATCTTTCTTCAAAACAATATTCTTTTAAACACTATGAAATCTCACTATATCTCTGATGAAGAATTGCGCTACCTCACTAGACAAATTAGTATATTGCACTGGAATGAAGTGTGCTACTTTTGTCAACCTTTCCACCACAAACATGATGGAATCATGTCACTTAGATATACTTGGAAAACCTATAATTAAATACATGGATGTAGCACCCTCCTCCCACATCTACCCATGAAACTATCCAACTGGGGTCAACATGAGAAGAGAGGCTACTATGATTGGATTTGACCTCCTATGTGACTTCTATGTTACTATTGTGACTCATGCCACTGTCTAGCAGCATTAAACTTATTTTTTTGTCCCACATTCTCTTTTCATCTACATGCTGAGGCCTTTTCCTCTTAGGTTCCCATTTACCTTTACCTTTGTCTTTTCCCTTCCATCCTTGCTGAGATTCATTCTTACGCTTTAATTGTTCCTATAAATGCTTCAATTTCCCAAGAAATTCCTCAAGTGACCGAGACTCATCATACTGAATCCGATCTCTAAATGCTAATGGAAAACCATTGGAAAATCATTGAACCTTATCCTTCTCATCTGTAAGATACGGTACATACCTCAATAGCTCGAGAAACTTGGTTGTGTACTCTTCCTCTATCATTGATCCAATCTTTAGGTCATAGAATCCTTTAGCCTTATTGTCATAGTACCTCTCTAACAAGTACTTCTTCCTAAAAATCCTTTTGAATTCCTGCCAACTCAGGTCATCTGTCTTGATGTCTCTTACTTTCTTAACATCTTCTGACTAGATATCCACTTTATTGTTCAAGCTGAATATAGTTATTATGGCCTTCATGTTATCTGTGTACTCATGCAACTCAAATAATGTTTTCATCCCAAGTATCCAAGGCTCTTCATCTTCCAGCTTTTTCACATCTCTATTAAAAGTAGGTGGTTTTATCTCTTAAATTCATCTGGAAATTATCCCCTATCACTCCTCCTGTAAGGATGATAACGATGACGATCATGATGTCTAACAGTACTAGAACTAGAATAATACCTCTACTCATCGCCCCTCCTACCTGTAGTGTCCAACAACCTGCCATCTCTCATTTTATCAGATTTATCTTACCTGTGTCTACCAGGAGACCTACTACCATATGCCCCATTAGTTTTTTCCTCTTGTCCATGGTTGATCCAAAGCGGTGCTTGATGTTGCAAGTATGACAAACTCTTGTACCTATATGGTCCAATCATTATCTATCTTACAACTCCTTATCTCTTACTTCAAGTTCCTCAATGTATCTGCCAAATCATAAGTGTGCCCTGCACCACACTAGTCATCTGATGCATAGGGAGATTCTATGTAGTCTACCACCTTGGTAGCCATTTGATATTTTTCCTGCAATGAATAATATGTCAAATAAACCAAATCACAATAAATCAGCATACCTTAGTATAGCTCGGGGAGTATACCTTGTCTACAAGATCACCAAATCAACGTGATACATGTATAACATAATCATAACTGAACATAGGCATACACAAATAAATGTATCAACACGTAAACATCACTCTAGTTAGGGTCCAGTCTTCAATGCAAGGCCTTATAAAAAATGCATGTTATGACCTCATGCATGACAACAAACATTACTCCATTGTACACATTGCTAGATGAAACCAACAATATGTATAAGAAATGCCTAACTAACTACACATACACATAAATGCATGTATTCAAGCATTAACGATCAATTCTTGTAATCAACCTACAAGACTGATACATGTAATCAAAATATTCAAGAATGTAACCTAACATACATGTAAGTATGTGACATAAAATCAACTAGTAAGAAACATGTAACAATATTTAACAAATCATATACTCATGACAAACGCATTTCACACAATGAACATCAAATTCTTGGTGGCGACATTACTACAACCATAATCAACCATCAATCAAATGTAACAAGCACACAGAATTCAAGTGTAAGGGACACACACATAATTGATATGTGTGCATGACCAACACACACTGCCCACTTTGTAACACCCTCCTCTCACGTCTACCCAAGTAACTAGCCAACCAGGGTAAACATGAGAGGAGAGGCTACTATGATTGAATTTGACCTCCTATTTTACCTTAAGGAAGTGATATCAATGGAAACATCACACAAAGTCATCCATGCTTGGAATATGGCACGAGGGTGATTGGCTGAAGAGAGACTTGGCTTAGCTAATCTATAGCTGGGCGGAATGTGGTAGTCCCATCTTTAGCTGGTTTTTGCAATAATTAATGAGAAATTGTTTCACTTAGTTTTCATGTGTAAATGTACTGGCTTATATGTCAATTTTATGGCTGATATATTTATGGTATTTCTATTGTTACTATGTTGGTTATATATATGTTTTTTTTCAACAACTATGTATGGCTCTTAGTATGTTTTTACTTGTAAATGAATGGACAATGTATCTATGACCTAATAGATGATAATGTAAAAAATGACATGAAGGAACAATAGTTTTGAGTGATTCTGAGATAAGTATGAGATCCTTATGCTTAATTCTGTTGTTTACAACTATAGATTACATGTTGGTGATATGTTTGACGAAATGCTTATCGTGGCTAGTAGGGGTCTAGTGAAGGACTTGTTGAAGTATTTGCTTTATCATCATTGTTTCCCTGTTATTTTACTACTCTTAAGATATCATTTCATTCTGGGCAGTGACCTAGGCTCTGGGTTGGAAAAATAGGTTCAAATCCCAGGGATGCTGACATAAAATTGGACAAATGATTCCTTGGATGTTGGTTTGTAGGCCTGTGAGAGCGTTGAGAGGGAAAGTGATCAAAAAAATCAGTGGGACCGAGGGGTAGACTACCTGAAGTGTTGGTATGGTTCTCAGGGGTCCTGTAGCTAATGTGGAAGGTCTATATGTTATGTTTTCGTTGATTCCATTTCCTTAAGGTCATATAGGAGGTTCAATCCAATCGTAGTAGCCTCTCGTTGCATGCTTAGCTTTGTTGTTCGAGTACTTGGGTAGATGTGGGAGGATGATGTTACATCATATCTCTCACTTGACAAGCATTAATTTAGGCTCGTGGAAAAAAAAAATTGCTCAAAAGGAAGGGATCTATTATGAGGATACTTTTTCCCCCACAACAAAATGGGCTTCCATCCATACTATATTTTCCTTGGAAGATCAAAATGGTTGGAAAGTCCATCAAATGGATGTAAAAACAGATTTCTTAAATGGAGATATGAAATATAATAATTTTATGTCTCAACCAAAAGGATTTGTTGTGAAGGGTGAAGATCACAAAGTATGGAAGCTTTTCAAATCCTTGTTTGACCTTAAACAAGCACCGCGAGCCTCTTATGCGAAATTTAATGAGCATCTTCTGAAACTCAATTTCACACACTATGAGCTTGATGATGCAAGTTTGTTTGTAAATAAAGTGGGGAAAAATAATGCTATATCTCGTGGCGTATGTAGATGAACTTCTGATAACAGGGAAAAATGAAAATTTCATTGCATCGATGAAGAAGGATTTGAGGAAAGGTTTTGCAATGATAAATTTGAGATATGTTCACTACTGTCCTTGTATTGAAGTAACCTAACATCTGAAGTTTATATTCTTCTTTCAAAATAAGTACATTGGAGACTTGTTGAAAAAATTTGACATGGTTAAGTGCAATCCTTTGACTACGCCAATGGAACATAATTTAAAGCTCACGTCCATTGAAGTTAAAGAATTATAGGATGCAACAAAGTACAGATAACTCATAGGAGGTCTCAAGTACCTGAATACTACTAAATCGTACATTTCATTTGTTGTTGGAATCCTATATAAGTTGATTTAAAAGCCTTGTGAGGGTCATTGGTGTACTACACAAAGACTTCTAAAGTACTTAAAGGGAACTCAAGGCTTTGGATTCATGTATATACAAGAGGATGCCTTCATCTTGATTAGATACTCTGATTTAGATTTTGATGGAGATAAAGAAACTGGTGTATCTCTCTGCAACACTGCTGTAACTTCCTTGGAAGAGGCGCTCTCTTGTTATTTTGCATCACAGTTGCTGGAAGATGGGGATAAGGTTTATAGATGCCAAAATTGCAAAAACTTAACGCCAGCCCAAATGCAAACGTCAATTTTCAAACCTCCCAACGTTCTGGTCATTCAACTCAACAGATTTGCTATGGATGATTATGGTTCTAGCATTAAAATAACTCGGAATATTAGCTTTAAACAACGCTTCGGACTTGATAATTATTTGTCTGCAGGTGCTGACCAGGAGAAGTATAATATTAATACGGACTATTATATTCTATTCGCCACCATTATCCATTCAGGATTCTCCCGGGACTCTGGGCATTATTATGCCTATGTGAAGAACCTGGAAGATGATAGCTGGCATTGCTGCAATGATGCGAATGTCTCTCCTGTCTCCGAACAGGAGGTGTTGTCAGATCAGCGAGTCTACTTGTTATTTTTTATTCGCAAAGAAACAGGCTTAAAATCCTATAGTGACTTCAATGGTGCTGCTGCAGTGCCCACAACTGTACATGATGATGTTATTGCATCAGCTGGAGATACCGAAATGCAAGATGATTTTGCAGACTGTAACCGCGAATTAGAATTAGAAAAGGATGATGATATAACTGCAGATTATGGGGACTGCATTAAAGATGTTTTCACAGATTCTAATGATAATTGTTTCGCAGCTCATCAGAATTGTAGAAGAATTGATATTTCCAGTAAGGATGAATTCGAATTCGAATTTTATTTGAAGGATGAACATATTTTTGCGGCTAAGGATGTCGAAGGATGTCGTAGAAGTCAATTTCAAACCTCAGGATAGCGTTGGAGTCAATTTCAAACCTCAGGATAGCGTTGGAGATTCGGAGATTCTCAAAGTTGAATTAAATGAGTACGTGGAAGAAGAATTCGAGGATTGGGAGATTCTCGAAGGTGAATTAAATGATGAGTACGTAGAAGATGAATTCGAGGATTGGGAGATTCTCGAAGGTGAATTAAATGAGTACGTAGAAGATGAATCCCAGGATTGGGAGATTCTCGAAGCTGAATTAAATGAGTATGTAGAAGATGAATTCGAGGATTGGGAGATTCTCGAAGTTGAATTAAATTATTACGTAGAAGATGAATCCCAGGATTGGGAGATTCTCGAAGCTGAATTAAATGAGTACGTAGAAGATGAATTCCAGGATTGGGAGATTCTCGAAGCTGAATTAAATGAGTACGTAGAAGATGAATTCCAGGATTGGGAGATTCTCGAAGCTGAATTAAATGAGTATGTAGAAGATGAATCTCAGGGTTGGGAGATTCTGGAAGCTGAATTAAATGAGTACGTAGAAGATGAATTCGAGGATTGGGAGACTCTCGAAGTTGAATTGAATGAAGAGAGAAAGGGCATTTACCTTTCAAATTGAATCATTTTTAGGTTTTTATTATTCCCTTTATTTCACCCCTTGTGTTCCCTTGGTATAAAATTGCCCATGTGTGGAATATATTTTCCACTTGGTGTATGTGTGTCTATACTTTTGAAAGCAATGTAGGGTATTGAAGTAAAAAAGGAAGGTAATTGGATTTTCTCCCTGAAAGGTGTGTAGTGTTGAAAGAGAAATATTTTGCATTTTAGCATCTAACGTTGTTTTTGTGATGGGAGGAGTTATTTTTCTTTGATATTTTAACTTGTTTTAGGTTTTAAAGGAGCATCTTCTTTTTTTTTAAGGGTGTTTTTGGAGATTTGAGAAAGTTGTTGTTTTCATAATTATATTGTTCTTTAGATTGACATTGTATAGGGGAAGTAGAAGACTTAGGCCTTTTGTTTGCAAGAGAGCTTGATGTTAGTGTCAAGTAGTTTTGTGGTTGACTTTGTTCCTTCTCTTCTTGTGAATGTTCTAAGGTATGGCCTTTTTAATTGAAAATTAGAAAATTAGTGAATAAATTCATGCAACAATTGATATAAAATTAGTTGTATTCTTGATAACTGAGGGAAAAACTTGAGGAAATGTTTGCACCAAGAGAGATTTGATCCCTATGGTCCCTTAATAGATCTGGAGTCAAGATGGATCTAGGCTAGTTCTAGTTGTGCGGAGTCACACAAAATTTGCTCAATATCTAAGTTCAAGTTTTGTAAATAACCCTTATTATGATTTTGTAAACAAAGCTTGTTATGATTTTTTACATCTTCATTTATTACAAACATATGTATTTCCTTATCAAAAGGCTCTTTTGTGGAAGAATCTAAGGATCTATTTGTACAAGTCATGAGTAACTTCCAATCTTGCAAAGTTGGATTTGCATTTCTAACATTCATCAACAAATTACAAAAACATTTTTTTCTCATTGCTTTGTCCATCTTGCTGAAACTGGGTGTCAAGGGTCACAACTTTTGTGAATGAATTCCATAATTATTTTATGAGACCTTCAAATGCATATATAGGTTTATCAATAATAGGTGGTAATTGTCCCAAATCACCAACCAATATAACTAACCTCCCACCAAAGAAAGTGTTAGCATTTTCTATGAAACCTTGCTGAAGTCTAGAGTCAATGTTTTTTAGCAAATTTCTTCCAATGAAACTCATTTCATTTATTAGGATACATTTGACATGCTTCAATTCATCTTACAAGGTCATTAAACCTGGTCCCCAAAGACATGTTACATCTTTTATTGAGATTTGAAGTGCAAAATGAATTGTTGTTTAAGATATGTTAAAAGTTTCAACCCTTGTAGGAGCTAAAATAAGAAGTGGGCTCTTCTGGGGAAGAGCCTCAATCTCAAGAGCCTTTCTAATAGCTCCAATCAAATAAGACTTTCATGTACCTGCATTTCCTTGTATATCATAAGTAGCATTTCCTTGTATTATCATAAGTAAAGTATCAACCCCTCATCTATAATGGTTAAGGATAATATCAAATAATATTCATTGTTTAACTTCTTGGTATTATCATAAGTAAAGGATCAACCCCTGATCTATAATGGTCAAGGATAATATCAAATGCTATTCTTTGTTTAACTCCCAAACTTCGAATGTTGGTAAGTATGAATCGTATTAGACTTTTTCTTTTGAGATATGAAATGACTAGCACAATTAGAAGTTTCCTCAGCCACAAAATTTTTGCTCCAGTTATGCATAACATCACGATCCT
>APFE031138256.1:1132-11551 GCA_000404065.3 Pinus taeda
CCTAACATAGGGTCCAAAACCAAAATTTTCCGGGGCGCTGCCCCGGACCCCATAAAGTGGGGTTACGGGTACCCCTTCTAACCCCTTGTTAACTATGTGGAAAGAATATAACACAACCCAACACATTCAAATCCAGTCGATGAGCATTCAAAGCACAGTTCAATACCATTCAAAACTTGGACGGGCACAGTGTTAATATCAAATAAACGCACAACATGCAAAATGCACAGGCATATAAACCCATTCAATAACACACAGGCATATAGAATGAACTCCTTGTTTCGACACCGCGTTAATATTCAACATGCATTCAACAGTTATGGACAACATTATCACTCAACTGCGTTAACCCATTCAATAAAACAAACGTTACCATGACACACATACCATTCAATAATACCACTACACAGCGTTACGTATACCATTATACAACGTTACCATGTCAGGTGAGATTCATGGAAATGGTCTGAAATCTGAAGCACAGGATAATATGAACTCAAACACTTTAAAATTCCTTTGATAGTTTGGCTCCGAATTGAATTAAGACAACAGTTTGTCAGGCGCAGCTACCATGTCAGAAATGTTTATGAATCAATCAAAGAGCATTCAATATCAAACCATAACGCGTTCAAACTTGAACATAACGCATTCAACAGGAGCAGACCTTCATCGATGGAGGCTTATCTCTGCATTGGCACCATCAGGCCTCAGCGCTAAAACATGAAATGATAGTGTTATAAGAAATTGACAGTATGGACAGATGTGCAGTGCTGGCAGAGGTAGGTTATTTCAGGTCTGAGGGGAATAAGGTAGAGGCAAAGGTCAGGTAACGCAGAACTGACATATATATAGAGACCACAAAACAATTGGCTCAAATTGGAGCAGGACCAACAATCACCCACTTTGATACCATGTTAAACACACATGGGAGCAAGAACAATATGAATGATAAATCATGAGAATACAATTTTTATTAACAAGAGATATGCATTTATAGTACATTGTTGTGACTGTTGGGTTTCACATCCCAAGGTCTCTTGGACTACTTAGTCTATTCAGCTTCCACACTAACCCATTTAGGATTAGGCGTCCAACAGGCTCCAAGGCAGTGGTATCTAAAATTTGACAGGTTTATGTTTGAACAAGGTTATACCAGGTTTCACTCTGATCATTGTGTTCATCTCAAAAGGCAAAATGATGGAAGCTATATTATATTGTTATTTTATGTAGATGACATGCTTGTTGCAGGTTCTAACATGCATGAAATAAATGTGCTCAAAAGGACATTGGAAAACTCATTTGCAATGAAGGATTTGGGTGTTGCAAAACAAATCCTTGGTATGAGAATAACTAGAGACAGGAAGAATCACAAATTAACATTGTCTCAAAGTGAGTACATAGAAAAGGTGTTGAAAAGGTTTAATATGCAGAATGTAAAACCAGTTAGTATACCTTTGGCTAGCCATTTCAAATTAAGTAAGGAGGCGTGTCCCAAGACTCAGGAAGAAATGGCTCATATGTCTAAAGTTCCATATATATTAGCAGTTGGAAGCTTAATGTATGCAATGGTCTGCACAAGGCTTGATATTGCACATGCAGTGGGAGTTGCAAGCAGGTACATGAAAAATCTAGGAAAAGAACATTAGATGGTAGTGAAGTGGATTCTTAGGTATTTGAGAGGTACCATAAATCAAGCATTATGCTTTGTTGGTTCAAACATTGCTCTACAGGGATATGTTGATGCAGATATGGTAGGTGACAGAGATAACAGGAGGAGCACTACAAGATATGTATTTACTATAGGTGGAACCACTGTTAGTTGGGTTTCAAAAATCCAAAGTGTTGTTGCATTTTCAACAATAGAAGTAGAGTATGTTGCTGCTACAGAGGCTAGTAAAGAAATGATTTGGTTACAAAGGTTTCTAGATGAATTGGGTAAGAAGCAGGAGTTGGGCAGGTTATACAGTGACAGCTAGAGTGCCATACATCTTGCAAAGAACTCTGCATTTCATTCCAAGACTAAACATATACAGCTCAAGTATCATTTCATATGGTTAGCATTGGAAGATGGACAATTGAAGCTGGAAAAGATATCCTACAGATATGCTAACAAAAGTTGTAACCAGGGAGAAACTAAGAATCTGCTTAGTTTCAATTGGTCTTCAAATATGATGAAGAAGATGAGAAGCAACGAGGTCCAAAGTGGAGTCATTGTCTACCAAATGAAGCAACGGTGGAGTTGTTATAATCAATCTATAAGTGGGAGATTGTTGGGTGTGGAGCCTGATTAACTTCTGTATTCAAAGGTCTCAGTCGGATGTATACCCCAGGAAGACTGTGCACCACTCCACGCGGGGGGGACTTGTCCCCCCCCGTGGGGGTTCGGGGGGGCCGACCCCCCTCGGCTGGGGAGTTCGGGGGCCAGTGGTCCCCTGGTGGGGGTTCGGGGGTAGCACCCCCGAAGCTAAAAATATATGTAAAATTGCCTTGTAAAAGTCTAGTAATTTCTAGTCAATCTGGGCTATTCATTAGGTGGATGATCTAACGGTAGAAGTTATGTTTAACTTATGGTTTTTTTCCCTAGAAGGAAACCCCTCACTATATATGAGGGAATTGTATTGTATCTATGAATATTTGTATTCTGAGTGAGGAAGAGAGAGGAGATTGAGAGCGAAGAGGGAGTTACAATGGATCTGTTGTAGGTTGTATCTCTTCAGTTTGCTGGATAATATAATAAAAGAAAGACTAGCTATTTCTTTGTGGACGTAGCGCAAACTGGGTGAACCATGTATATCTATGTCTCTCTTGTTTTATGCATTTTATGTGTTTATATTTCTGCAAATATTTTGTGTTCCATTTCTCTGTAATATATAATTTTCTAACATGTGCCACACCTTCTAGCTATAATTCATGGATGGGAAATGGCCATGCACTCCCCAGTCGTCCCATCCTTATCACCCCATCCAGGAACTTTTTATAAAATCTTTATTCTCTCTCTCACACACATGCACATATTCCCATAAGATGATTTTTATGTGATATTACTATTATAATATTTTTTTTTTAATTTATGATAAGTTAAATATTAAATGTGCAGATCTTAGTATTTGAAATTTCTTTCCATTGATTTTATTGTTAAAATCAATGGATATATACATACTCTATCCCCAAAGTGTAATATCACATTTTAATTTATTCTTAAAAATATTAAAAATTAAACTTAGAATACTTTTAAGTAATTATTTAAATTTAAGAACGTATCATGTAATTCTAAAGATGTATGCAGTGAAGTAAAACAATTTTAATTAATTTTCTCATCAATAACTTATTCTTATTTTTTGTAAGATTTAGTATTCTATTTAAATATCTACAAATATAAAATGCATAACATGCCAGTAAGATTGTCATGGCTTGTTAGACTGGAAACCAAAAAAGTGGAATAAAATGATACTAGAAGGTGAGTCTGTCAAAATTATCAAAAGATTCATAGAAAATTTAGTAAAACCAAACCAAGGTTTTGGTTGCTTTTCTCCATGAGCTAACTTAATAGGAAACTGAACAGTGAAGCCTACAGATTGGATTAAACCAAATTGAGTAAGTGTTATATTTTGAACTATGTAATTACGTAGACCTGAGTCATTAGATGCCCTATGTTGGAGGAGCATGATCATCTGAAAAATGTACATGAGTTGGATGGAGTAGTTTTCGATGTGTTGATCTAGGATCTCATAGAGTAAGTGTTGCTTCTCCATCCTAAGGAGAAGTTCATCTTGATTAATGTTAATTTAAAACAACAATTTCCCTAATAATTCCTTAATTCTCTACTACAACTCCATTGGGAGGAGAAATTGGTTGGGCCTCCCCCTCTCAGTGCTTAAGTGTTGTACCCAATCAGCCATGGCTTCACACACTTCAATATTAGACTAGTATTATCTTTCCTCAACCACTTCCTATTCAATGCCATCAATATATTGTTGTGCCACTAATGAAATGTGCTCCCTATAGAGTTTTGTGGCTACGAATGCTCAGACTCGGGCCTGTGCACCTCCTGAACCATCATGACCATATATTCCTCTACGAGACCGTGCACATTGACAGGGCATTCTAACTAAGAGGAGGAGAAACTCAGAGAGAGATCAAATGCAGAGGGAGGGATGGCGAGGGATGGAAAAAATAGTATAGGTACAGGATTCAAAATGTCCTCCAAATATTTTGCACCAAGCCCTAGGGAAGCCTCCCTATCCTTAAAGGGACAAAAAATAGAAGTTGAAAAGAAAGATAAGTCTTGAGTGTAAAGTGATCACCAATTTTGGTTGCATTAGTTCCTTACCCTTTGGCTATGGAGTCTATGTGATTCGAAATTTGGCCAAAGTTGTTTTCAAGGAGATATTGACAGTGTTGGATACCGCCAACATACAGGGGATCTCCCCGATATGAATTCCCAATTAGACCTCACACCATTTGGTATAGGAGTCCCATTTGGTTATATGGTTCAACAGCCATTGCAAGTGATTTAGGAGTGTGTCTTGGACACAATACACACACACGGGATCACAAACATGCCTTTTAGGTTAGCAATGTTGTAAACTTTGTGTGACACCATATATAGAATGTAAAGGGAACCTCCATGAACAAGAGAAAGGAAAGTCTCTAATAGGGAAACGATAGTGTTGTGTTAAGAGAGACGCGCTAGTGAAGAAGGATAATTTGTTGATCAACCTGCAACTTAGTTTAGAATATGAAAAACAATCATGAAATCATAAACAACACTCATTCAACATATGCATATCCAAAGCAACGAAATAGTTTATTATATTTAGTATTTACTACATCAACATATACTGAAAACATAAAAAGAATAGTTTTACTACATCCACAATACATGCATGAAAGAGTGATGGCTCAAGGAGGTTCTGATAATTAATGAAATATTCCAAGTACACTAGTACATAGGTGGAAAATAGCTCCAACAATGAAACATGAAGGTACAACTTGCTTCTCCAAAGCATGATTTTCTCCCTTATGCAAAACAAGAAAAGCCAAGGCTAAATATCTAAAAGTATAAGCCCTTTTCATGAGTTGTGGGGACTTATATATAACAAAAGACAATGAATCTTGAGTTTTCTCACGACTCTTAAACTTCTATGTCCTATGGGTTTCCATATAGCCTGTCACATTCTACTTATGACTTTTTGTATTCCACATGTGTCTCTTGTACTTTATTACATTGGACTTATTGTTTACAAAAGACAAATTACATATAAGACGGTGGCTACAGAAGGCAAAAACTATAGCAGGACAAAATATCTTCACGTGGAATAAAGAGACAATTCAGTCACTTCAATATGAAGTTCATTTGCAATAAATGAGTGCCAAGATTTGAACTCTACTACAATGACTTTGACTCAGACATGCAACTCTACAATGTATCACATCTTAGCACAATTGTAAACTATTCCATAACCATGATAACTTCATACAAACTTCAGTTAGTGCAATTGCATGATATAAGATAAATTCCTTGGTGATGTCCAAGCCTTCCTAACCAATTTCTTTCCCAATTTTCTCAATGTACTACTTTATCTCCTACATAATGACATCCTTACCTTTGATTTCTCCTAATTCCCCTACAAAAGGTATTCCATGTTTATGTAGTGGAGACTCCAAACCACTATGCAGTTGACCATAAGTAGTTATAGTGTTGGTCACTTGATCGTTAATATGGGTATAGTTTTTAATATGAAGCCTCAACTGTACTCTATCCATCTCAACAACAATTTTGTATGCTACTGATGGATTTGGAGCCATATTGTAAACTATTCCATAACCATGACAACTTCATATGATCTTTAGTCGGTGCAATTGCATGCTATAGGATAAATTCCTTGGTGATGTCTAAGCCTTCCTAACTAATTTATTGCCCAATTTTCTCAATGTACTACTTTATCTTGTGCATAATGACATCCTTACCTCTGATTTCTCCTAATTCCCCCACAAAAGGTATTCCATGTTTCTGTAGTAGAGACTCCAAACCACTATGAAGTTGACCATAAGCGGCTGTAGTGTTGGTCACTTGATCATTAATATGGGTATAGTTTTGAATATGAAGCCTCAACTATACTCTATCCATCTCAACAACAATTTTTTCCTTCTTGACTAACCACTCTGGAACATCTAGGTATTTGACACCCCACTCCTGTATTAGATCATGAACTCTATTTGCAACCTTTAGGAGCTTTAATATTTCTTGAGATTTTGTTTATATTTGATCCAGGTGGATGTTGGTGGCCACCCACCTATTCCACTTGGACCCCCACCACTATCTCTTTCAATTTTTCAGTTTCCTTAATTATAGTACAATTTACTATTTTTGGTAGTTTTTCGAGTCCTAAACTTTTGGAGCCGTTTTGAGGCCCTAAATGACGATTTTTTTTTGGGAAAACTGAGAAAACATTAATATTTGGTTGAAGTTTTCAATCGAAATTTGTAGTCCTTAGATAGATCTTTCTAACGAGGTATTGTGTGCGTCAAACATAGATTGTATGCCAAAGTTACAACCTCGAGAAGTTAGTGTACCAATTTACCCAAACAGGGCCCATAGTTTTGGCGCTTCATTTCCTAGGGTTAGGTTTTTGGATGTTTAAGGTTTTCCATTGTTTCTAAATAATAAATAGGCCTTAGAGCCTCATTGTAAAACAATTAAGAGGCATGTAGCCACCACATCTCTTCTTAGAGATAAGCTACCATCACTTGAGCTAGTTTATTTGCATTCTATATGTAAGCATATTTCAGTTCTTTGATATTAATGAAATTTTATTTTATTCCTACAACATATTTGTGTTTATGTTTATATCTACATTCTATTGCATGCCTGCATAAGTCTGGATTAGTGGTATCAGAGCGGTCTTCTCTTTCTCAGTTTTCCTTTGCATGTCCCCAATGAGGTCAGGGTATAAGGAATTAGGGCTTGAACTTGTTGAACCTTTCCAAGACCAACCTTGCAAACCCTAACGACCTCCCATGGCAGAAGAAAATAAAGAAAAGGGAGTGGGAGATCCCTTCAAAATATTTCTCAAGGAAGCCCTCAAGTGACAGAGGAACGCGATGATGGAAAACTTTTCCCAAATCTTTTGGTGGATTCCCACAAGTGATGCATCTTCATCCGGAAACCACTCTAGAGGCACCACTCCCTTAAAGGTACAAGTCAACTTTGATATTCCCATATTTGAAGGCCAGATAGATGAAGACGTCGTAGATAGATGGTTAAATTTACTGGAAGTATATTTTTCAGCTCATGATTTTTTCTAGTAGGAAAGAGATTAATTTTGCACTCCTCAAAGCCACCCCCCCACGTCAAGGACTAGTGGGAAACCTACCGTGAGCAAAAGGACAAGACAGAACCCTCACTATTTTCAGCCGCACCCACTCATAACTCTTTCCAAGATGCCATCAAGGAGTATTACTACCTTGTCAGGAGCTATGAAGATAAGTACATAAAGTGGACCACACTACGATAAGGAAGGGACCAAGACGTGCCAAAGTTCACAAATAATTTTCATACACTTTGCATGAAGTTGGGTGTAAAGGATTTTGAGTGGCATATGGTGCTCAAGTATTGTGGTTGTCTGCACAAATACATCCAAGAAGAGATGGATTTATTAGACATCTCCTCGCTTGGTACTACCTATTGATACGTTGTCAAGATCGAGCAAAAGTTAAAACAAAAGAAGTGAGACTTTGGATCTGCGGATATGATGCAAAGGAAAGGCGCCCTCAAACAATAGAACAAAGGAGAAATCCAAGGCAAGGTGACCCAGGACAACTCGTCGAAGACGCAAGAAAAGAAAAACACCATGAAGATGAAGAAGGACACAACGAAGTGGTATGAGTTCCATAAGAGCCCCACTCACAATATAAGTGAGTATCGAGCCAAGTAGTCACCTGTGACTGAGCTGAAGGCTTCAGAATCATATGCGTTTTATAACTCCAAGTTGGATATTTACAAGGTGAATTACAAAGGGAAGAATATTATTGATGCGGAGCCAACACCACTATTGCCACCACCAAGATCAAGAAGATTGAGCCCGAAGATCCAGAGGAGGAGGGGTGTCTCTTCCAGTCACAAATGTGAGTGAAGGGTTCGCCACTACCATTCATTGTCAACAACGGGATCCAAAAGAACCTCATTTCAAAAGAGGTTGCGAAAAAGTTGGGCCTACCGACCATAGCACATTCATAGCCGTACACCATCAGTTGGCTTCACCAAGGACGAGATATTCACGTTATCCGGTAGTGTTGCCTTAAATACAACATCAAGCCCTTCACATATGAGGTATTGTGTGATGTTTGTCCACTTGAAGTTTGTGATGTATTATTAGGCCAACCATACTTGTGGAAGTGTCATGCTATATATGAGTCAAGGCCTCACACTATTATTATTTATTTGGGTAATAAGTTATACAGGACACCGAAGGTAGTCCTGCCTACTGCAATCTCTTTGATATTTCTAAGCAATGCAGTAAGATCATATCCTAGTCTCCAAACTAGGAAATTTGTTTTCTTTCTGATTCACTCTCAAAGTAAGGGGAATATCATAGCTGTTAGCACTTGAAATTTCACCTCAGGCTGAGAAAGGTAAACCTCAAGGCTACATCAAACCATTTAGCCTCGTAGCTAGCATTACGGGGCAGGAGAAGGCTCTCTCTGGTCTATCTCGTAAAATCTCCAATAGATGAGATGACCAATAAGGTAACACTGATATTAGGCTAGTAAAATGATCAAAAGGGTTGATTTGGGGTTTTTAGGGTTTTTGGTGGCAAATTGAGGGGATGGCAATTTTGGGTGCGGGGATTGGACACAGTTTCTGCAGGGGGTTCTTTGGGGCGAGGTAGGAGACAATATTGATGCCTTTAACTGAAGTGGATGATTAGGAATGACAGGTGAGAGAGCTAAAGAGAGCAAACAATAACTTTGAATTCTCTTTAGACAGTAGAAAACATTGAAATTAAACAAACTTAAAAGCAGAGCATGGCAAGCATGAATTCTTACTTTAACACTTCATTTGTTTAATGTGCAGAAGTAAAGAAAGGAAATGAATCACATAACAAAGCTTAAAAGAACATTGAGAAACACACCATCAACACATGAGTCCACAAGAATCCCAAAGAGGACTGCAAACCCTGGTCTTCCTTAGCCAAAAATTGCAGAGATACAGTGAAATAATACAATGATAGCTTCTCCCTCAAGAGTCCAACCTTCCAACCCCTGAAAATGACTAAGAAATACATAATATAGGCAAGCTAACACCTTTCCTTGCCTCTAGGGGTCGAGCTCATCCTTCTAGGAGCTGTTTCAACCACTTTTAAACTTAGCACTAAAATCTAGGCAGTCAAAACAACTTGCCTCTATAAATTAGGAAACCAATCCATTCATTAAATATTTACTATTTCATGCATGAATCTTTTAGAAGAGTTACATAAGGGTAAAAGTGTCATAAAAGTACCATAATTACATCAAAGAGAATCATCATTCACCTCAAAAAGTCAAACTGAGTCAAATCTGCGTTTTCTGGCTGTACAGTGCATTTCTGGGCAATTCTGCCTGAAATGTCGCGCCCCCCTGCCTGACATGTCGCGCCCCTTTGGAGCCATGTTTGGGGCACTTGAAGGTTGAAAAATTGGGAAAGAGTAGACTTTTTGGAAGGGTCTATGAGTCTACTTTCCAATCCAACTAGAATTTTTGGATTTGGAGTTGATTTGACCTGTCACAAAGCAAATCTTCCAAGACTGGTCAAAAAGTGCCAAATGAGGCTGCCTCAAGGAAGAGTGCTGTTGCAGTCAACTTTTGAATGCCTTCCTCAACCCCAAATTGAGCTCAGGATAGCTCATTGGAAAGATCTTTGTGTCTAGTTATCATTTTACCCATCACGAAAATCATTTGGCCAACCAAGCTAGGAGAAAACGTGATTTTCCCAAGGTCACTTCAGAGGTGCCTTTGATTCTCCTGAGGCAACGGTATTCTTGACATTTCTCTCAAACCATGACACCTGTACAAAAAGTAAAGGAGGTTTTTCTTCTTTGGAACGTTTTGGACAAAAAATTCTCTAAGTTTCCCAAAATTCATCTTTTATTTCTTTGGAACATTATTTGAGTGCAACTTGTCTCGATGTGTGAAACAAGGGTTTTGGTCGAAATGAAGCGAAATGAAGGGGATAAGGGGCTTCTAAATTCTTGAGGAAATTTTTGGGAGTAGGGAGGGATGTTAGGAATTGGGGGAAAGTGGAATCTCAGAGATTGAATGAGGGGAAGGGGTCCAAAAGGGCAAAACACAGGTCCAACCTAGAAAATTGCCAGGTTGTAGCAAGAAACTAGGGTTTGTGCAAAAATGAGGATTTTGGGGGATCTGAGTGTTGGGAAGTGC
>APFE031138260.1:0-11462 GCA_000404065.3 Pinus taeda
AATAGACATGTCGAAATCTGCCAAGAAGTCCTGCCAATGAGCTTGCGTCGCAGAAAGCTTCGATTGTGATGCAAAATATCTTGCTGCAATGTTGTTAGTCTTGACAACAAACGAATTCCCAATCAGGTAATGCCTCCACACATGAAGACAATGGATGATCGCAGTCATCTCCTTCTCATGAACTGGATACCTCCGCTCTCTATCCTGCAACTTCTGACTCTCATACGCCACTGGGTGCCCATCCTGCATAAAAACCCCTCCTATGGAAAAATCTGAAGCATCAGTGTGTACCTCAAACAGTCTCCCGAAATCAGGAAACTTCAGTATCGGTGCTATAACCATCATTCTCTTCAAGTCATCAAATTCTTTTTGACATTTATCCGTCCAACACCACCTCTTGTCTTTCTTCAATAAGTCTATCAGTGTCGATGTTACCATGGAGTAACCCTCTACAAACTTCCATTGGTAGTTGGTCATGCCCAAGAACACCCTCATCTCATGGACATTCTTCAGTTCAACCGAGTCCTCAATCGACTTCACCCTACTCGGCTCCATCTGTATGTACCCCTGACCAATAATATGCCCAAGGAATAGAATCTCGGTCTGAGCGAACACACACTTAGACTTCTTCAAGAACAACTGATTCTCCCTCAGTGCCTTGAACACCATCGCCAACTGCTTCTTATGATCCTCCATGTTGTCACTCTACACCACTATATCGTCCAAGTACACTACTATGAATGAATCCAAGTATGGTCGTAGAACATCATTCATCAAAGTGCAAAATGTAGCAGGAGCGTTGCACAACCCGAATGGCATAACAAGGAACTCAAAGCTACCATACCTTGTTACGATCGTGGTCTTCTTCTCATCTCCTTCAACAATATGCACCTGATAATACCCATGCCTCAAGTCCAGCTTGGAAAACACTCGGGCTTTCGCAAGCTTGTCAAAGCAATCAACAGCCAATGGCAAAGGATACCTGTTTCTCATCATCTGCTTGTTCAGTGCACGGTAGTCACAGCACATCCGTATCTCATTCGAATCCTTCTTTCACTGGAATAATACCAGAGCTCCATAAGGGGACCTTGAAGGTCTGATGAAACCTACATCAGCTCCTACATCAGCTAACTCCTTTAGCTACCATTTCAATTCCTCCAACTCAGGCCCTAATAACCGATAAGGTGCTCTTGCCGGGGGTTGCTTCCCTGGTTCAAGCTCAATGCTATGGTCCACTTCACTCCTTGGTGGAAGCTTCTTCGGTAGCTCATCAGGCATCAAATCCACATACTTGGCCAGCACATCAGAAATCTCAGCTGGAACAGGCGTCCCCACTCCATCACCTTCGACTCCCTTGAACATCACCGCATATGTCTCCATATCTGAATCCTTCATAGCCTTCTCCAAACTCAGTGTAGAAACATGTTGCACCTTTACTTCGCTCCTTTGCCTATGAGTGGGCAAAGTCCAAGTTTGTGTCTGTCCAACCCGCACCACCTCATCACAGAAGGGGACAACAATAGCCTTGTTGCCCTTCAAGAAATCCTGTCCAAGTATCACATCAAAGTCGTTCATCTCCATCACTGTGAAGTCCAACTGACCCATCCAGTGTTTTATTTGCACCGGATATTGTTATAACATGTACTGGCGTAGGTTTATCGTCCTTAGTTTTGGTGATGGAGCCCATGGGTCCCTCTTCTGGTCTAGTAGGCATGTCGGGTCTCTGCTCTTTCCCTCCACATTGTCACTTGCCTATTTCTCTACATTGTCACTTCCACTCCCTCCTCCTCCTTGTATTGCCTCTTTGTTCTGACGGCAATGTCGGCTAATTCCTAGATGTAAACTTATACCAAGTTATATATCACTGTCGCGTCCAATATTCCCACCAGACTACATGCTAGCTTCACACCACTCACAACTTCTCGACACACCCCTACTCCCACATTTTCCATTGGATTCAAACCAAGAATCTCGACGAGCATCACCCTCATTTCGAATATGCCATAGATGGAGTATCAAATAAACTGAGGATGGTAAAATTGGTGGGAAGAAGGTGAGTCAAAATTTGTTACAGGTGAATGACTGTATTTATTTCACCATATGTTTTTTCAGTAATTTAGGTGAGTCAGAATTTGTTACAGGTGAATAATTGTATTTCTATAATGAAAATATTTTGAATATCTTATAAAATTTATATTTTAATAATTTATATTTATTAAAAGACAATGCCATGCATCCAAGTCAAGTTATTAAAAGAATTTATATTATTTATATTAATATATAATTATAATATATAAATATAAATATTTATTTAAAAGAATTTACTAAAGAGTTGTAAAACCTAAACCATAAACCCTAACCCCTAAGCATTCCATAACAATTTAAAACTCTATTTTCCTAACAATTCTTATATTATTAAAATTATGTAAAAATTAAAACTTTATTTTCCAAACAAATAATATGTTAAAAACATTATCTAAAATTTCATATTCTATTTTCTAAATAAACATTATATTAGTCATGTTTTAGTAATTCTAACTCATTTTTTAGGCTTGAGAAACCATCACCCATTACCAGCCCTAGACCACACCAACCTTAAGTTGATTTGATTTTAGCATAGCTTCCTTGAGGTTTGATCCTAGGTAGCCTAGCTAACTAGGTGCATCCTCACCCGATTGTGCTAGCAACCTCAACTACTTGTGCTAGTGAGACATGACTAATGTTAATTTTTTTTTTATTATATATATAAAATAAACCATATTTAAATATTAAAAAAATGTAAAAGAATATTTAAAATTAAAATCAATATATTAAAATACCTACATACAATATCAATATAAACCAATTTTATATGTAAAATTAAAATTAATATATTAAAAATGTCTAATAGGACTGTTGTTAAAGATTTGTATAGGTGTGTAGTGATGAGTGCCAAGCCAACCGAGATATATTACTATTTAGCTTGTATTATTAAATAAATAGATATATAAGAAGTTCCAAAATATTCTTCAAATAACAAGAATATTTAAAAAGTAAATATTACTATTTATGCGACACTTTTTTAATTTTAAATTAATATTGACACGTTAGGTGAAGTTGTATTTTTATAGATTTATATATATTACAAACAACTACCATAAATGTCTATAATGAGATTTAATTTAAATTAAATTTTAATTAATCCTTTTTCATACTTATATTAATATAACTTGAGTTTGAAAATACAATGTTATGAAAAATAAAGTATTAACTAATAATATATAACTTGAATTTGAAAATACAATGTCATGAAAAATAAATTATTAACTAATTGTTTTCATTATTTTTTGTAGATTCTATTTTGAAGTTCAGTCTCTCTGAGAGCTTGGCATGTGAACACATTTCATCGAGATCTTTCCCATTTGATCCTAGGCAATTTCAAGGATTTTTTTGGGGAATCTCTCAACTTCTCTGAGATATATATGATGGTCATCTAAGAAAATCCCAACAAAAGCCTCCAAATTGACAAGCATTAGAGAATTAATTGTGGTGCAGGATGCACTCTAGAACCTTTGTTTCTCCTGTGCTAGTGGCCATGGGTGTAGAGCTTACAGGTAGATTATGTTGTTGTAATGTGCAACTCTATTTAACATATCAAAGTTAGAAAATGCCATCACAAGGCAAAAAAGGTGTGTTGTATGATCAAAGAAAAGAAGTTGTCCCAACTTAGTATGGATCATCGTTTTTTGGTAAGAAGAAGGCAAACACGCACCATAGAACTTTCATCATAAATATCAATTCAAAGTCTTCTATAACTTTCCTTCTAAACCTAAGTGTTTCGATACATTAATCTTACTACTGATATTTTGATAGTTACACCTGAGATGTAAGGAAGCTCTTCGTGCATGGCAATATGTGAATGGCATCAAATCTACGTAAGTTAATTATGAGTAAATAATTTGATCAAGTATTCTATATTTATATGAGAATAAATTTTTGCTAAGTGATATTTTTTAAATGAAAGACATTTATGAAGATTTTTATTTGTTTATAGAAATTTAACAGTAAAGTAAGTTGATTATTTATTATTTTTTTTAAGGTTAATTATAATATAATAGTGTAAGATTTATTATTTATTTCATTAATAATATAAATTATTTATATCTATAAAAAATAGAGGAAAAAATACGATAAATTTTTAAATATGAGTTATTTTATAGGTTTATTTAGATATGGAAGGTATAAAATTTCATTGAAATAATTTTATTTGAAGAAAAAATTACTATGAATTTGTAATTTATATTATGTAGTTTTTTTATGTTTCATTAATAGCATCTAAATATATACTTTATTTTTAGAAATGATGATGGTGCTTCTAATATTTTTTCCTTTAGGTACTATGTTACACTTTGGTTCTTATTGCTTGAACATTTAAATTCCCCACTCCTTGTCAGAAAAGAAATTATCTTTCAAGGATGTGGCATGATGTGGTATTTTTTTGTCAAACAACCATTGAATGGAAAGAGTGGTGCCAGGAAGGATTGGGTACCACCATAGATGCACTTGGTGAGAGGAAAATAGCCTTAAAACTACATAGTGGTTGCTTGGCCAAAGTGAAGGAGAACCTAAAGTATGATGGCACATCTCCAAATGTGGGTAACCACATCTAATAAGAGGACAACATAGTATTTGTAAAATTCATGGTTATTTGGCCCTCTTAAAAATACCTCACCTGGTAGGTCAATACTACATGCGAAATGAAAGGACAAAATGATCTCAAACTAGGCTCCAAGGGTTTCTTCACCTATGTGGAAGATAGTGAGCATATTTTTAAAGGACGCTATTTTTTCCAATTCAACTAGTCTACATATGCGACACTAAAAAATAAGATCTAGTCCTAATAAAGAAACATTCATTAAACTCTTTGTTTGTAACAAAATGTATTACCTTCATAATTCTAGGAACAAGAAACTATTGAAGGTGTCGAAAACACCCTAAGTTCCTTTGTTAAAGTTTCATAACTCACTATAATGGATGATTACACCTCATATGTTCATATTTGTGTGTATGTGAATGTGAATGGAGTGCTCCGTGAATCTATCAACATATGCTACCAATATATAGAATGGATCCAAACCTTGGACTATGAGTACATTCCATTTTAGTGCAAAGCTTGGACTATGAGTAGAGCTCTTATTTCTCACCAAAATAAACCCCACACAACTCCAAAAGGAAAAAAAAAACTTGAGACGAAGGAAGAGGAACTTCAAGAGTCTAAGGAAGAGAGTGTAAGGAAGAATCACATAAAATAGAAAGGGAGAATTAAACGATGTAGATTGGCATCCTAACCCCCTTAGTGGATCATGGAGAATATAACTTGGAAAATCTATAATTCCAATAATCCTAGTAGTTAAAAAAAGAAATATCTAGGAAGAAATATGAAATTTGTTAAGTCATCCTAAAAATCTAATGAAGTTAAAGGACTAAGTATTATGACCTCTCTCAAATATCAAAGTAAGATAAATGAACGCACGTGAGAACAATGGAATATGAAAATATACAAAATAGAAACTAAATAAAGTCAAAAGACTATTAGTAGAACGATAATAGGCCATTAACCTAAAAGGCAAGTACCTCCCTTCTCATCTTAAGCTACTAATGATTGTTCTCTATTTGAATATATGAGGTCTCAACACACCTAGAAAACATCCCATGTTAAAGATAAAAATCAATCAGGAAAAACCCACTATGGTGTTGAACTACAAGAAACAAAGTGTGATAAGAAAACAATAATTCTCTCTTGTGAAGATATGTTAGAACACATGTAAAGTAATAGTGATACCATCCAAAGGACTCCTCAATGGATTGAGAATTATCTAGGATCCTAACTTAATAAAAATATAAAACATCACGTGCTACAAAGGTAGGGCAGGATATGTCGGAAAGGAAAATAGCCTCCTCTATAATCGACGACAGTAAACCATGGTACCTATGAATAGTGGATCAAAGTTGTTATGTTAGCTAAAAGAATTATTTAATCAATGCTCAACAAAATCCAGTTCTCTCCTATCAAAGAGTGTAAATAGTGTAAAGTTGCTATGTGAGTGACTATCCTAAATAGTGTAAATTTGCTATGTCAGTGACTATCCTTATTGATATGGTACCTATGAATAGTGGATCAAATTTTTTATGTTAGCTAAAAGAATTATTTAATCAATGCTCAACAAAATCGAGTTTTCTCCTATAAAATAGTGTAAATAGTGTAATTTTGCTATGTCAGTGACGATCCTTATTGATATGGTACCTATGAATAGTGGATCAAAGTTGTTATGTTAGCTAAAAAAAGTATTTAATCAATGCTCAACAAAATCCAGTTCTCACCTATCAAATAGTGTAAAGTTTATATCTCAGTGACTATCCTAAATAGTGTAAAGTTGTTATGTTAGTGACTATCCTTATTGGTATATATATTTACTAGCTTTGCTTTAAACTATTTCATCCAATGATAAATTTTCAATTTGTCATTTTGGAAAAAAACTTTGAATAAACCCATTTCATCCAATGGTAAATTTTCAATATGTCATTTTGGAAAAAAAACTTTGAATAAACCTCTTGTGTCACAAACTAGTCCAAATGCCCAAAATAAGTAAATGTGCAAAATTTTAACTACTTCAATGGAAATTCTTACATTATCTTTATCGATTCCCCATCCCCATCGACCTACAAGTATAGTCACACAATACAGTCTATGTGTTAAGAAAAAAATATTGCCTCACAATTCAATATATATATTATACATTGTATTTAATACAAAAACTGTAAAATCTCTATTAACATATAAATGATTTAATGCTATTTCATAGAAAAAATTCTAGTTTTTCATCTTCTAAAACTTTAAGGTATACCCAAACTTCGTAAAACTATAGTAAAATATAAAATAATAAAATATTTATCATTGATGATAACTCATCGTGCACAATTACAACTACCAACAATTAGCAATCTTCACAATTACAAAAGACCTCTCAATATATGTCACTATGTAAAACATCCCTATGTTGCAATGAACAACCTTCTATATGCAAAACAAAACTATGCACAAAATATTATGGATTCATAACACTCTTAAAACTATGATACATGTTATTCATTCCTAACCTATAAAGCCAAAACCTTCAAGGAGCCATTAAAACATAGAAACGAAAAGAAAATAACACTCCTCTTCAAACCATAATAAACCAAGCAACAACAACTACGCAAAACTAGTAAAACCTAGAAAAACCCTTTATCATAATAAGAATTGGAAAAGATAAATGAAAATTTCAAAAGGAAAACTCTCCTTTCAAAATTGAAAAGAAAATAAAAAGTGTTGATGCACAAAGGACAAAATGAAGCCTAGACTAAAGAGGAGACAACAACTAGGCAAAACCAGTAGAACCTAGACAAACCTTTATCATAATAAGAATTCAAAAAGATAAATGAAATTGCAAAATGAAAACTCTCATTTCAGAATTGAAAAGAAAATAAAGTGTTGATGCACAAAGGATAGAAAAAAATGTAGACTAAAGAATAGTTCGCTGAATATACCAACAATCAGAAACTCTTGTCACTTCCCCTACTATTTGCTAAGAAATTTCAATTTTTTTAAAGAAACATGTTTCAAAATGTAACTCACAAAATGTAATATAGCCCACTACTATAGCTTTAATAAAGAAAGCAACCACATTTCAACTTCTTCTTCTTTTTTTTGTCGGGAATGAAGCCGCATTTGACATCATTTCATTTTGAGATTAAATGCAAAAACATTTAAAAAATATAATGTAATCCACTACTATATGGTTAAAAAAATGCAGCCACATTTCATCATTTTTTGGTTTACAATGAAGCGAGATTTGACACTATTTAAAAACAAAATGCAAAAATGTTTAACCATTGTGTTTTATCTAGATTAAAAATAAAACAAATATATATATTAAATAAATTAAAAAATATATTAGTTATCATTTATATCATAAATTAAAAAACAGAAACATCCCATCCAAAAAAATCAAGAAAGCAAAATAAAAGATCAACGAAACCAAAACCATCCCAAAAAAAGGCAGATGATTGAAACACCGGAATATCAAGAAAGCACAAAACAATTTGTTTACAAAAAAAAGTCTTCATAAATAAATTAAAAAAAACCTCGTGAATATCAATTTTTAATTATTGTTTTTCCTCGTAATAATAAATAATTTATATGTTTTAAGTCTTCTTTTTCTCATGCATAAATAGTAATATCATTTCTTAATTATTTTTTGCTCATAATAATAAATAAATAATTTTTTTGCTAAATTGTACATAGTCCTTTGCCTAGGATTAGTTCACAAAACTTGTGGGGACCAAACCTCCCCACCTAACTTCTAACCAGAGACATACTTATACCATTTTTAAATTATTCTTTTCCTCACGTTTCTTTTTTTTAAACATCTTAAATAAATAATAACACCATTTACTTAATTATCTATTTTGTCATGTCTCTTTTTAAAAACATGATAAATAAATACTCATACTATTTCTTTAAATTTGGTTGGTATCATGTCTCTAAATAAGCATACCATTACATCCATTTTTCTCATGTTTCTTGTTAAAAACATGATAAATAAATACTAATAATATTTCTTTAAATTTGGTTGCTATCATGTCTCTAAATAAGCATACCATTACTTTCACACACGAACCAAGGCCACCTAAAAAATGTTAGGTTGGAACTTGATAATGACAACACAAAGTTCAATGCACTCACATGTTGTATCTTGTCCAATTTGTGCCATCATCTCAAACCTCGCCATGGCTTTATCTACAACTTTAAAATCCTCTACAAATACATCATACCTTACCTCAATATGATGGTGTAGGGCGGGGTAATTTGAAAATATGCAAGAAATTAAAAAAAATTCCATAATGAGCTTCAACAAACTATCCAATGTGCATATCATTGACACCCAAGACAGACAGGATGTAGTGCAAGCCAACTCCTTGATGGCCTTTTAGCTTTTTCCTTTAGAGGCATATAGTAGTGGATCTTACGAATGGTATTTTTATTTTAATTTTATATAATTAAAAAAAAAAAATAAAAAAATTAATTTTATATAATTTTTTTTATATTAATATTATATGTAAAGATTTTAATAAATTAATTAATTCTTTTTTAATATCAATTTTATATGTTAACATTATTTTTGTTCATGAGAAAACACACTAGAGTTTTCTAAAAGTGGGTAAGTGTAGCTCAGAAAATCTTATTGTAATGTTTCTTTATGAATAAGGTTTGAAAATTTCTATTAATTTTATAAATTTATTACTATCTCTATTTTATTTTTACTAACTTTATTCTTAAATAAAACATATTATTTTAATTTTATATCATTTTTTTATCTCCTTACCGAAATATTTACTTTTTCTTTCTTTTTTTTAAATAAAGTTTTCAATATATTGAATTTAGATTTATATATATCCATTTTAATAATTTTTTATGCATATCTAGGGTGTGACTTTTCCAGAGTTCCTCTTTCTGAAAGTGCTTCTTCCAAAATGTGTCTCTAGTTCCTACCTCAAATCGATGTCTCAGAGATGCTACTTTGGTATTTAATGTTTTTTATGTTATATTATATTTCCTGAAATCGATGTCTCACAGATGTTATGATGTTGTTTAATGTTTTTCATATTATATTATATTATAGTTAAACATTTTTAATATATTAATTTTAATTTTACATATAAATGTTGGTTTTACTGGTAGGCATTTTAATATATTTATATAATTTTAAATATTCTGTTCTTAATTTTTTGGAATATTTAAATATAGTTATTTTTATATTAATATATATATATAACTTTAACATTAGTCAAGTCTCACTGATAGAAGTAGTTGAGGTCACTAGCACAGTTGGGTGAGGATGGGTCTAGTTAGCAAGGCCACCTAAGATCAAACCTCAGGCAGGAGGTTGTGCTAAAATCAAATCAACCTGGAGTTGGATCGGTCCACGGCTATGGTTTCTCAAGCCTGAAAGAACACACACAACATTAATATTATTTTTGAAAAATGAGTTCAAATTACTTAAACATGAGTAATATAATGTTTATTTAGAAAATAGAATAGGAAATTTTAGATAATATTTTTAGCATATTATTTGTTTGGAAAATAAAGTTTTAATTTTTACATTAATTTAATAATATAACAATTGTTAGGAAAATAGAGTTTTAAATTTTGCATAAATTTTATAACGTAGTACTTGCTCATAAAATTTTGAATACATTTGTAAAAATGATGTTGCTAAATATAAATGGAGTATCGAAGTTTCTTGATTCTTAGGCTAGATAATCTGTCTTAGGCTAGATTAGGCTAGCCTAATCTAGTCTAATATAGAGTAGCCTAATCTAGCCTAATCTAGCCTAGATTGACATATGTTAGCCTAATCTAGCCTAGCCTAGCCTAGCCTAACCTAGCCTAATCTAGCCATGCCTAACCTAGCCTAATACATCCTAGTCTAATCTAGCCTAATCTAGTCTAGCCTAGCCTAGCATAATCTAATCTAGCCTAATCTACCATAATCTTGCTTAATCTAGCCTAAACTAACCTAGCCTAATCTAAACTAGCAATCTAGCCTAGCATAGTCTAGCCTAGTCTAGCCTAGCCAAGCCTAGCCTAGTGTGGCCAACACTAGCCTAGCCTAATCTAACCTTCCCTGGCCTAACCTTGCCTAGCCTAATCTACCCAAATCTACCTTAATGCATCCTAGCCTAAGCTAGCCCAGCCTAACCCAATCTAGCCTAGCATAGCCTAATCTAGCCTAGCCTAAGCCTATTCTAATCTAGCCTAGCCTAATTTAGCCTAATCTAGCCTAGCGTAATTTAGCATAATCTAGGCTAATCTTGCCTGCCCTAGCCCAATGTAGTCTAGCCTAGCCTAATCTAGCATTTTCTAGTGCAGCCTAGCCTAGCCCAGCCTAGTCTAATCTGGCCTAACCTAGTCTAGCCTAGCCTAGCCTAGTCTAATATGGCCTAGCCTAGTCTAACCTAGCTTAGCCTAATCTAGCATAGCCTTATCTAGCCAAATCTAGCCTATCCTAACGTAATCTAGCCTATCCTAACCTAGCCTAGCGTAATATATCCTAATCTAGTCTAACCTAGCATTGAATAATCTAGCATAATCTAACCTTAGCAAATCTAACATATCCTAGCCTAACCTAGCCTTATATAGCCTAGCCTAACCTAGCCTAGCCTAGTCTAATCTAGCGTAGCCTAATCTATCCTAATCTAGTCTAATATAGTGTAATCTAGCCTAGCATAATTTAGCCTAGACAGTCTAGCCTAATCTAGCTTACCTAGCCTATCCTAATATAGCCTATCTTAATCTAACCTAGCCTAGCCTACCATAGTGTAATGTAGCATAATCTAGCCAGGCTTAATCTTGCCTAATCTAGACTAATCTAGCATAATCT
>APFE031138265.1:640-20761 GCA_000404065.3 Pinus taeda
ATAAACTTTTCTCTACATAAAATTCCATGAACTTTTCTCCACATGAAATAAACTTTTATAAACTTTTCTCTGCATAAAATTCCGTGAACTTTTCTCCTGTGTACTTCTTAGTTCTCATCATATTGAGATCCATGCCATGGGTGTTGCCATCAAGTACAACATCTGTAACATATAACCATACCAGAAACATAATGCCAACATTATTATTATTGGAGCCTAAATCAATGGACTGAGACAAGGATTTAGATCTGAGTGAAGATATCTTACCTCTGGATCAACCCATCTATGAATCTCTTTTCCAGTGTTTATAACTAGAATTGGACAAAATCCAAAAAGAAAGAGAAAAATACCTTATCTATGTCAAGAATTTAACTGGGAAGGCCACAATCTGTTGGATCCATGGCATAGATCTAGTGGAACAACTAAATCTAAGCATCCCAAATGAGTGGGGATTACTAGTAACATATCAAGTTTTGATATATGAAGGAAAAATTCTCTAGGACTCTATCCAGCTAAAATATTATGATGTGGCAAAAGATTCTACCATAAATTTAAATATGAGGATTTGGGGGGGTTATACAACCTTCAGAAACCCTAATGGATCTATCTCGTTTAGGAATGCACTGAAACGAATGACTGTCTCTCTATTTGATTAGACCCAAAATTTTCTAGGACCTTATATTGTTGAGTAAATAAACAAGGCTCCAGCTATAAACATAAACACCCTAGAGGTAAAATCATACTTTGCTTATCTACAATATAAGGCACTAATATGTTGATTTAATGGTTTCTAGTCGAGACTTGAGACTTATATCAGTGGGTGTACTCTTCTTGAATAGTAAATTGCAATATCTACTTGTGCTCTAAAGTCTTCTTCATAGTACAATATGATGCACAAAAAGATATGGAAAAGGTTCTAAAGGAAGGGCCATGGTTTTGGGGTAGAGTCGAGCTTTTTGTTACCCATATTTTGATGCAAAAAACATGGTAGTAACAATGATGCTAGTTTGGGTGAGGTTTCCAAAACCCCCTCTTCCTTTTTGGCACCATAAATTCTTGGAGGATATTAGAAATATTTTTGGAAAATTAAAAAAAAAAATGGATCTAGGCAGAACAACAAAATGAATCTTTACATTTGCTAGGATATGTGTAGAGATCAACCTTAGCAAAGTGATGAGCCTAGGTATTGCAGCAAGAATGTTGCAACTCCCAGGGCTACCAACTTTACTTATCAACCTGGGGTTCATAAAAATTTGGAGGTGACTATGCTATATACACAAGTAGAAGTGAAGGTACTGCTTGTTGTCACTGCTCATTTGGAAAGAGACCCCAGGGGTTCCAAGATAGACTTCTATAGGGTCAGAAGAAGCTTGAATTTGATGGACAAAGAGCAAACCTATTCTAGGGGAGAGCTATTCCACTGCAAAAATGAAGGAAGAAATCGTGTAATGCTAAACTCACACCAGACCCTAGCTAACCAATTAAACAACTATTCTAAGCATAATTACTAGATCAATCACTAATATGATGCTAATTATCTAAGTTGCAAAAGTAAGAGCATCAAAACTAGACTAAGGGGTAAACAATGGAAACTAAGTTGAGTCTGTGTCTAAGCAGAAGAAGCAGTCGGAGGTCAAATTGGTGAAAAGAGGACGTGAGGGAGCAACAACGCCTAAGAGCCGTTGGATCAGGTGGGTGAAAGGAAAACGAACGGCTGGGATAGGATTGCAGGAGGGTACGTAGGTAGATGGGCGAACAAGGTTAACTAACAGGATGGATGGTTGAGATTATGTCACGGAGGAGAAGTCAAGAGATGGATGGGCAGAATAAATCGAGAGATGGATGACAGAGATCGTCCAAGCCAGTTGGCGATCGGGTGAAGCGACAACCATAGGATCAAACTAGGCAGATCGATGGTGGAATTTTAATGCGATAAAGTGATTGGCTGATGCGATGGTTGTCAGATCAGGAGACAGATTGATGGTGGAGGTGGGATCGCTTAAAGGAATGTGCAGAAATGGGGGAGCGGGTTTAGAGGGCGGTAAGCAGTATATTGCGCGCCCTCAAAGCTGTAAGTGGTTTCCTAAAATTTTACGCGATTAACCTCCCCAGGCGACACGTAGCACAGGGAAACCACTCATTTCGCGTGCCCTCAGGCGGATAACGATTGGACAGAAATCCACGCGATATCACGCGAAGGCTGTTGGATTTGGCAGGGTAGATATACGGTGGAGATTTGACCAAGCAGGTTGGTGAGAGGGTATGCGATAACCGTTAGATGTGACAAGGTAGATCAATGGTTGGGATTTAAAGTGCACATAGTCAAACGCTAAAAGTGAATTCGAGCGATGATTGGTCAGTTTTGCTGTGTGAGGTGATCTATGGTTAAAAACCATTTGAACGTGGATTAACAGCTTCTGCTCAGCTTTTCATGCTGAAGGAGAATGACAGGGATGTGAGGGAGATCAAATGACAGGAAGACAACGAAGGAGCAGATGACCATTAAAGGAACATAGTGATATGAAATGAGCTCAGTGACTGTGTTAAACAACAAACTCCCTTGAAAACCAAAACCCTGTGTTTTTGGGGTTGCTGCAAGGTTTCTTCCTCACGTCATGGTCCCAAAGGGAGGAGGTGAGGCTGAGACACTTGTGGGCAACCTTGTGGATCTTTCCTTTGCTACCATGCTAATTGAACAAAAGCATAAATGAAGCAAACTGACACACAACTAATCTATTCTACCCTACTGTAATGGAAATGCAGCTGCTTAAACAAATAAATAGAAAAGTAGGAAACTACTTAAGTAAATGAACAGAACCATAAATCTATGCTATCATGTTGTATTAGGAATGATTTACTGAAGAAAGTGGACAATCAAACCATGCATCTATGCTATTGTTGTAATGGAAATGAACTACTTCAACATATGAACAAAAAGTTATGCTACTTAGCAATACAATAAAGAGGAGCTTTGGCTGCTAGGGTCGGGCCCTAACCCAAGAGCTTCAACCCTCTGAGTGAACTCAGTGCTGGCTCAGAAAAAAACTCATCTTCATTATAAAAACACTATATTACATCAAGAACTATTATAGGTCTAGTTCTACAATCAAAAGTTTGAATTCTTGCTAACTCTTGGTAATTGACTATTGGTGACTAACTAACTAAAAAAACTGAGGACCTAAGCCTCTCTACTTATACATTTGAAGTCTCCAACGACTTCCTTCAAAAATTAGGGAGGCATAGCTCCCCATTCAATGATAAATCGTGCTTTCCCTTTCACTAGCTTGACTACCTTCTAGTAGGGAGGCTTGGCTCCCAACTCAAGATAAACTCATACTTTCACTTGCTTGGCTACCTTCTAGTACACTTGATTTGGCTGTTTGCACCTTTACTTGGTTGGCTGTTTGTACTTTCAGCTGATGGAGGGATATTTGAATGGAGGGGCAGTAAATGAGGAGGTTTTACCTCCTGTAATTCCTCTTCCTTGTTCCATTTGAGTTTTTACCAAGGTCTTTACCATAGTTCCTTGATTTGATCTTTTATTCTCGCAATGCATGCACATTAGACCACAAGGCAAAATATCCAACTCTAACTCATCTCATAAGCAAAATATAATCAAAAGTATGCAATAAGTTGTGAGAATAGTTGGTTTGACTAAGATAGGAGGTGAATTAAGGCCAATTAAGGCCCATATAATTAATCAATGATGAGGTTCATCAACACCCCCACCTGAAAGTGTTGCTCATCCTATGAGAAACTTAGTGGTTTTGGTAGCCACTCTGACATCCTATGCTTCTACTATAGTCTCTTCTTCTTGTTCATAGAAGCCTACTTTCCTTTCTACTTATTCCCACTGATATTCTTTGATCTTCAAGCTATGTGGCAGTGTTTTCCATCTCCTTATGCAGACATGTATATTATCATTTCTTAGGAGCCTAAACATGTCCTCAAAATGTGAAATTGATTGCTCTTGGGCAGAAATATATCTAAGTGCCAGTTGAGGATCATTTGTAATTAGATGATGCAGATTAGGGCCATGGGATTTGATTGTTCAGCTGCTTCTATGTCCCTGAAGCCACTTAGCTCTTTTGTTTCTTTCCGCTCTTTCCTTTTTTCATTGCCTTCTTCATCTTCTATTTCAACATCATGTTCCTTTATATTAGTGTCTTCTTCATCATGTCCCTTTGTATTAGTTTATTCCTTATCCACCTCATCCCTATCTAGCTCTATATCTTCTTCCTCTTGTATTTCGTCCTCCTCACTAACAGAAGGACTAACACCATAGATGAAGGTTCTGAAGTCATGCTCTGCTGGTAAGTCATTGAAGATTGTCCATGTTATAGGGATCCTCGGGTTTAGGAGGGCATCCTCAACGAGTATTCTGATCAACCCATGGTGAACCAATAGTTGGGAATTTCCTTTCTTTACTTTGTTGCTGGAGTCCATGAGTGATTGCATCGGAAAATATGATATGTTGAATCTTTGGTGAACTCGTGTTTCTACCCCAAATCTTAGTTCTTCAATAATTCTAAAATGGTAGCCATAAACAGTATTGTATCTACCCTCATATGAGATATACTTGATGAGCATCTTGCTTGTGAGGCTTGAAGAGGAAATAAGCAAATTCCTGAGAAAACAGAGTTTCCTGTGTATGTAATCCACTAGCCTTTTTTTTAGAGGAAACTAGGCCACCTTTTTACTTACAAACCAACTACCTCTTAACCTTTACAAATTTTGATCAAATGATGCATATGAGTGAGTGAGCAGGATACTTACCTGTGGCCTTAATGCCATGCTATAGTTGTCAAAGATCAGAGGTGCTGCTGATGGTCATTATTCTTCCTCCTCTGTTGTCTGCTGATGGTTTCTTGATTGCAGATCTAATGCTGCTGAATGGATAGAGGGATTACGAGTGTGTGTGAAGGCAGGGATGATGGTAATGGATGAGGTGAGTTGTCCCTGTAGAAAACACAATTTTCACCTGAATTGGAGCAATGAAGTGAAAAACAATGGTTTTATGGAGGGATGCATGGTAAGGAGTGGAGGAGATGAACATATGTGAGGCAGGCCCCCCTTTGGATCTTCTCTTTGCTCCATGATTGTCTTTCTCATTATCCTGCAGATAACAATTATATTTTTTTTTTCTTTTCCCTTATTATATTAAGGAAAAAACACATAGGCTGCCTCAGAGAGGTTTTCACCCTAGATATTTTCCCTGGGCACCTCAAGGAATGTTTTCACCCAGGGATCTTCTTTTTCTTTCCATTTTTCTCATCCTTGGGCCCCCTCATGGAGGTTTTCAACCCAAAGATGGGACTCAGGCACCTCATGGTGGGTTTCACCTGAATCTTTATTCTGTTTTTTCTTTTTCAGTGACCTGATGAGGGAGGAGCTGAAACTTGCTCCACCATCATCACTGTCTTATTGATATTGTCAACGAACTGTTATTTAGATCAATGCCTCTTGTACATTTTCAGTCTGTGTCCATTAACTAGTAATGGAATGGCTTCTTCATCTATAGTTCTGATCTACACTGAACCGTTGTCATGGCATCTTTCCACCACATAAGGTCTGAGCCATCTTGTCCTTAGCTTGCCCTTGAAGTCTTTATACATGGAGTCATATAACAATGCCCAGTCTCCTTCTTGAAATTGCTTCGCCTTAATGTGCTTGTCATGCCAGATTTTCCTCTGAAGCTGAACTATCTCTGTATGGAGGACGACTTGCATTTTGCATTCATCCAAGCCATTCAAATGGAACAATCTTTCTTTCTATGCCTGAATGAGATTCAAATCTAGTTGGGCTACCACCCTCATTGTATTATATTCAAATTCGATGGACATCAAAGCCTTTTTCCCATAGACCAGCTCATAGGGCGTAAACCCAGTGGTGGCCTTCCATGTTATATTATAGGCCTAGGGGGCCTCAACTAGTCTTTCTGCCCATCCTTTCTACTACTATTCACTACCATGGTTAGGATGTTCTCCAGTGCTCTGTTGGTCACCTCCACTTGCCCATTATCTTGTGGATGATAAGGAGTGGAGGTCTTATGATTGATTTTGTGATGCTTGAGAAGTTCTTCAATCATGCAGGAGGTAAACTGACTGCCTTGGTCTGCGACTAGCTCTTTAGGGTACCCAAATTTGTAGAATATATTCTCCCTTAGGAAATCAACCACATTTTCTTCTGTTGCTACCTAAATTGCCTTGGTTTCAGCCCACTTAGTCAGATAATCAATGCACACAATGATGTGCTGTTTTTTCTTTTAAGGAGGGTTGATAGGCCCAATGAAGTCCATGCCCCACTTGTTAAATGTCTCAAAAGTCACTTGAGCTTGTAGGGGCATTTCATCTCTTGGAGTCGGCTTTCCCATACTCTGGGACCGATCACACTGACTAACATACTTCTTCACATCCTAATGAAGAGTAGGCCAATAATAGCCTGCTTGCAACACTTTGAATGTTGTCCTCTTTGCTGCAAAGTGACCTCCACAAGGCCCATCATGATAGATTAGAAGGATGTCAAAGACTTCCTCTTCCCTTACACACCTTCTCAAGATTTTAACTGGGCCAAGTTTGAACAAATCGCCCCTAATCCAGGTGAAGGGGGCACTTTTCCTGATTATCTTGTTCTTTTCTCTAGAGGGCAAGTTTGGTGGGAGCTGTGCTGACACCAGATAGTTTGCTATATCAGTAAACCATGGGGAGAGCACTGAAATAGCAAACAAATGCTCGTCTGGTAACTGATCATCCACCATTCCTTCTTCACCTGCAGGCAGATTCATCCTAGACAGAAAGTTAGCAAAAACATTCTCCTTACCAGGCTTATCAACAATAGTTAGATCAAACTGCTGCAATAAAAGTAACCATCTTATGATTCTAGCATTTACACCTGGTTTGTTCATTATATATTTAATTGCAGCATGATCAATATGCACAAATGTATGATAGCCTGTAATGTAATTCCTAAACTTGTTCAATGAATGCACAACAACCAAGAGTTCTTTTTCGGTCACAGTATAATTTAACTCAACCTTTGACAGGTTTTTACTGGTAAAATAGATGGCATAAGGCAATTTCTCCTCTTCCTGACCTAAGGCTGCTCCTATGGTTTTATGTGAGGCATCATCACGGATATGAAAAGGGAGGGCCCAGTTTGGGCCTCTAAGGATTGGTACAGTGGTTAATTTACCCTTTAGAATGTCTAGGGCCTCTTGACAACTCTTTGACCATATAAATTCAGAATCTTTGGCCAACAATCCAAGCAAAGGAGAGGCTAACTTGCTAAAGTCCTTTATGAACCTTCTGTAGTATCCAGTTAGCCCTAAGAAACTCCTAACATCTCTTTGCTTTTGTGGAGGTGGGACCCTTTGAATGATTGCTATTTTGTTTAGGTCCACTTGCAGTCCTTGCTGAGATATGGAATTCCCTAGCACAGTTCCTTTAGTCATTAAGAATTCACATTTTTTTGGACTGAGAGATAGGTTCATATCAATGAATTTGTGTAATACTTTGCCTAGGTTAGTCAGGGTCTCTTGGAAATCACAACCATAAGGTATAAAATCATCCTTATAGATTTCCACAACGTCATGCACTAGTTCAGTAAAAATAATCAAGACCGCTCTCTAGAAAGTGGTAGGAGCATTGCATAAGCTAAAAGGAAGGACCCTATAGGAAAAAGTACCCCAAGGACAGGTGAATGTGGTTTTATCCTGGTCTTCTGGTCAAATTTGGATTTGGTTGTACCCACTGAATCCATCTAGGAAAGAAAAAAACTTCTTCCCTGCTAGGCCATCTAGCACTTGGTCAATGAAGGGTAAGGGACAATGATCCTTCTTTGTGGCTTTGTTCAATTCCCTATAATCGACACAAATCCTCCACTTACCATTCTTCTTGGGAACTAACACTAAAGGAGAGACCCACTCACTATCAAAGATAGGGTAAATGAACCGTGCATCTAACAGTTTTTGCAGTTCTTCTTTGACGATGTCTTTAAGGGTTGGATTCATCCTCCTTTGTGGTTTCCTGACTGGCTTACAACCTTCCTTGATGTATATGTTGTGAGTACACACCGAGGGGTGTACTCCCTTCATTTCCTTATAGCTCCAAGCGAAGGCTTCTAGGTTTTCTTTCAACAATTTGCATAGTTGTTCCTCTTCTAAAGTAGAAAGAGATGGATTAATCTTCAAGGTTTTCTCTAGGCCAAATTCTATGGTTTTGACTCAGAGTGGGTTGGAATCATCCAAGCATAAGTCAATTTGATGATTGTTCAATGTTTCCTTTACTTCTTCTTCTAAGGGTAATGAGCTAGGAATTGGACTTTGGAGCAGGTGTTCAATTAAATCATCCTCATCTCCCTGTCCTCCTCCTATGATTGCTTCCATATCATAAAGTTGGGCAGAATAATGCTCATCTTCTTCCTCCTCCTCCAACCATAAAGGTAAATCATTTTCTAGGGAGGGTTGAGCGGGAGGGTATAAGACTAATTGTTTGGACATGTGCCCATTCTTGATGGTCATATTCCCAACTCTACAACTAATCTAGGCATCAGTTGTGGCCGACCATGGCCTCCCAAGGATGAGAGGGTAACCAGTAAGCTTAGCCTTAGGCTGGAGAACTCGGAAGTCTCCAGGGTACTCCCAGGAATCAATGGAGACCATCACATCCTCCACAATTCCCTCAAGGGTGACTGTGGAACAGTCTGAAAGTTGCAGCATTGTTGTGGTCTTCCTTAATGACCCCTGGAGGTTAAGCTTGAGCAAGGTGTCCTTGGTCATCACATTAATGGTAGCCCCAAGATCAATCAGAATGTGTGGGAGAATGGTGTCATTGATGTGCACATCAACTATAGGGCTTCCAGGGTCTAGGTATTTTGGACATATTGCTTGCCCCAGCATTAAGTCAGATAACTACCCAATGACATTAATGGTAGGGGCATACCTTTTTCTTCTTCCTAGATGCTTAAAGCACTTCTCCTTAATCAATTTATTGTAAATAGGAACATATTTGATTTCCTAGAGAAGGGGAATCTTTACACATAGGTTTTTCAATTCTCCCAGAAGTTCAGTTTCTTCTAGGGAAGGTCAGAGTGGTTGGGCTAATATTTCAGGAAAGGGTGGATTTACTTTAAGGTTGCTTTCCTCTCTGTCTTCCTCAACCTCCTTATGTGGAGAGGGAGGTTGGTTATCTGAGAGAATTCTCCCAGATCTTAGGTTGATTTCCTGGATTTCAACAACATAAGTTGGATATGATGTCTCTCCACCGTATGTTTGTTGAGCCTGCCTATTGTTTGGGTTTGGATTTGGCTGGGAAAGCATCTAGGGTTGCCTAGGTGGAGCCGAGTGCAGGAGTTGTGGTTGGGTAGGTGATGGAGGTAATAGAGTTGGAACATTGTTCAACTAGGGCCTCCACCCTTGGGGTGGGGTATTCCACTGATGTTGTGGCTGATTGTAAGGTTGAAATGGTTGGCTGGCTGGATGGGAATGATACTCAGGTGCATAGGACCAAGGAGGGGGTGTAGACCAGGAAGGATGAGCAGGGGGGGCCAAGAAGGTGTAGTTGTGGTTTGTTTGGGTTTGTAATATGCATGGGATGATCATTGCATACCTTGCTGGTATGGTCTAGGCCCAGGAGGTCACCTTTTCTTGTTGTAGTAAATCTGCTAAGTGACCCCTTCAACTCCTTGATATACAACTTTGAGTCTAGGTAAAGAAGGGCACTTTTCTCTGGAGTGGTTTTCTTCATAGACTTAGCACATAACAATACAGTTCAATGGGCATTCATTCCTAGGATGCCTCCTGGTGCATCTAGGACAAAATATGGCCAAGGCTCTCTCTGCTTCCTCTTGCTTCCTTTTAATATTCATGGAATCCAGTTGCAAGGCAATGGTTTGCAACATCTCACTTTTGAATTCCTCAAGCATATTTCCAATTTCACCCTTGATGGATGAGTTGGAAGATGATGTACTGGCCATAGGTTGACTACTCCTACCCTTTTTCCTGGTAGCCCTAGAATGGTTTCTAAAGACAGTCTTGATATCCTCATAGGGTAGTTGGTAGATATCTCCTCCTACTAACAAATGCAAGGTATCTAGCATATCCTCCCTTACACCTCTAAGCAGGACCAACTTCAGTGACTCAGGGTCAAGTGTGCACCTGACCCTTTTGTAACTGAGCTGGAATCTTTCTTCATAGTCTTCTTAGGACTCATCCTGGCCTATGGTCATCCTAAAAATCTCTTCTTTAGTGTCTTTTGACCTATAGTAGTCCCTACATTTGTTGTTAAAGGCCTGCTGCATCTGAGCCCAAGTTATGATGCTATCTCCAGGTAAACCCATGAACCAGCACAATGTTGCATCCTTGAGGGTAGATGGATATAGTTTTAACTTTTTCTCATCCTCTGTATAGTCATAGGTTCAACATATAACAACAAACTCAAACAGGAAAGTGTCAGGGTCCTCTGTGGTCAAGCCATGGAAATGAGGTAAAGTAGAGAGGCTTATATTCTTAATTTTGCTGTCCCCATTGGTTTCCCTAATGGGGAAGGTACTCTCAATTCTCCTCTATTTCCTTTGTCATCTTGGCTTTCAGCCATTGGTTCAGTAGGAATGGGTTCTTCCTCTTCTTCTTCCCCTATGGGTTCCCCAAATAGGTAAGGTTGCTCACCTAAAGGGTCTTCCAATTCATCGTTAGTGAAGAAGAAAGAAGGTTGGTTGTTGGATTTAGTGGGGGTTTTTTACAAGAATTTTCCTGAATTATCCCTATTCCTACGAGGCATGAAAGGAAATGTTTTTAGTTTTTTGGAAGATTTTTCTTTAAAGCTGGAAAGTATTCTGCAAAAAGGAAATTGTTGGTTAAATGAAAAACTACTAACAGAATGGAAACTACTTGCAGAATGAAATTGCTTAACTGAATGAAAGACTACTAACAAAACGAAACTACTTGCTGAATTGAAATTCTTATTGCAGAATGTAAAGGAAAGAAAATAAATGACAAATGAAAGAAAGAAACTAAATTACTTTTGCAGAATTAAAGTAATGGAAGAAAATTGAAGACTAGAAGTAGAAGAAAAGAAAGTTAGGGACTAGAAATAGAAGAAGCAGTAATCACTCCTACTCTGACACCTCCCCAACAACGACACCAAAAAAAGTGATGAGCCTAGGTATTGCAGCAAGAATGCTGCAACTCCGAGGGCTACCAGCTTTACTTATCAACCCGGGGTTCATACAAACTTGGATGTGACTATGCTATATACACAAGTAGAAGTGAAGGTACTGCTTGTTGTCACTGCTCATCTGGAAAGAGACCCCAGGGGTTCCAAGCCGAACTTCTATAGGGCCAGAAGAAGCTTGATTTTGATGGACGAAGAGCAAACCTATTCTAGGGGAGAGCTATTCTACTGCAAAAGTGAAGAAAGCAACATGTAATGCTAAACTCACACTAGACCCTAGCTAACCAATTAAACAACTATGCTAAGTAGAATTACTAGATCAATCACTAATCTAATGCTAATTATCTAAGTTTCAGAAGTAAGAGCATCAAAACTAGATTAAGGGGTAAACAATGGAAACTAAGTTGAGTCTGTGTCTAAGTGGAAGAAGCAGTCGGAGTTCAAATTGCTGAAAAGAGGACGTGAGGGAGCAACAATGCCTAAGAGCCATTGGATTAGGTGGGTGAAAGACAAACAAACGAATGAGATCAGATTGCAGGAGGGTACGTAGTAGATGGGAAAACAAGGTTAACTAACAGGATTGACAGTTGAGATTATGTCAAGGAGGTGAATTCAAGAGATGGACATGCGGAATCAATCGACAAATGGGTGGTAGAGATCGACCAAGCTAGTTGGCGATTATGTGAAGCAACAACCATCAGATCAGATGAGGCAGATCGATGGTGGGAGTTTAAGGCAATAAAGTGATGAGGTGATGCAATGATCGTCAGATCAGGAGATAGATCGACGGTGGAGATGGGAGCGCTTAAAGGAATGTGCAGAAATGGGGGAGTAGGTTTAGAGGGTGGTAAGCAGTATATTGTGTGCCCTCAAAGCTGTAAGTGGTTTCCTAAAATTTTACATGATTAGCCTCTCGAGCGACACGTAGCACAGGGAAACTGCTCATTTCGCGTGCCCTCGGGCGGATAACGATCAGATAGAAATCCACGCGATATCGCGTGAAGGCTGTCAGATCTGGCAAGGCAGATCCACGGTGGAGATTTGACCAAGCAGGTTGGTGAGCGGGTGTGCGATAGCCATCAACTCTGACAAGGCAGATTGACGGTTGGGATTTAAAGTGCACAAAATCAAACGCTAAAAGTGAATTCGGGTGGTGATCAGTCAATTTTGTTGTATGAGGCAATCTACGGTTAAAAACCATTTGAACATGGATTAACAGCTTTCGCTCAGCTTTTCATGCTGAAGGAGAAGGACAGGGATGTGAGGGAGATCAAATGATGAGAAGAGAGCGAAGGAGTAGATGACCATTAAAGGAACAAAGTGATATGAAATGAGCTCAGTGACTATGTTAAACAACAAACTCCCTGTGAAAACCAAAACCTTGTGTTTTTGGGGTTGTTCCAGGCTTTCTTCCTCACATCATGGTCCCAGAGGGAAGAGGTGAGGCCGAGACACATGTGGGTAACCTTGTGGATCTTTCCTTTGCTACCATGCTAATTGAACGAAAGCATAAATGAAGCAAACTGAAACACAACTAATTTGTTCTACCCTACTATAATGGAAATGCAGCTACTTAAACAAATAAACAGAAAAGCAGGAAACTACTTAAGTAAATGAACAGAACGAGAAATCTATGCTATCATGCTGTATTGGGAATGACTTACTGAAGCAAATGAACAATCAAACCATGCATCTATGCTATTGTTGTAATGGAAATGAACTACTTCAACAAATGAACAGAAAGATATGCTACTTAAAGATACAATAAAGAGGAGCTTTGGCTGCTAGGGTCGAGCCCTAACCCAAGAGCTTCAACCCTCTGATTTAACTTAGTGCTAGCTTAGAACAAAACTCATATTCATGATAAAAACACTGTATTACATCAAGAACTGTTACAGGTCTAGTTCTACAGTCAAAAGTTCGAATTCTTACTAACTCTTGGTACTTGACTACTGGTGACTAACTAACTAAAAAAATTGAGGTCCTAAGCCTCTCTACTTATACATCTGAAGTATCTAACAACTTCCTTCAAAAATTAGGGAGGCACAACTCCCCATTCAATGATAAACTTGTGCTTTCCCTTTCACTAGCTTGTCTGCCTTCTAGTAGGGAGGCTTGCTTGTAACTCAAGATAAACTCGTACTTTCACTTGCTTGGCTGCCTTCTAGTACACCTGATTTGGTTGTTTGCACCTTCACTTGCTTGGCTGCCTTCTAGTACTCCTGATTTGGCTGTTTGCACCTTTACTTGCTTGGCTGTTGTACTTTAAGCTGATGGAGGGATATTCGAATGGAGGCACAGTAACGAGGAACAATGGAAACTATATTGCATCCAAAAAAGAACGAGTTCAAGATGTGCATTGACATGATATCATGATATCTGTGGGACATCTTCATTACTACATAGGAATTGAAATGACTCATCTTCCAAAGTATATATTCATCTCCCAATGGGCTTCCTATGGAATATTATAAAATAATAGTGAAAATAATAAAATAAAGTTAGATTACATCATCAAATTTTAGAGGGAAAAAAAGAAAGAAAAAACTATTTTTTCAACTCGTATTTTCAACTTATGTCCCTATGGTTTCACTCAAATTTTGAGCATGAACACTTATCGGATGTAGAATTTAATGCTTCATACAAAGAGTACTCATGTTGCATATTTTTGATGAATCATGCTACACGAAAAATGAGAAATACATGAAAAATATGATTGCAATCACGTTTTTCATGTATTTATCATTTTTCATGTAGCAGGGTCCATGAAAAGTATGCAACATGGGTACTCTTGGATGACAAATTAAATTTTGCATCCAACGAGTGCTCTTGCTCAAAATTTGAGTAAAACCATAGGGAGATAAGTGAAAATACGAGTTGAAAGTTTTACTCAAAAAAGGGAGAATCATCCTCCATGGTTGACATCATCATCTTGAATCCTATTAGTTGTTATAAAGTTGATTTTTGTTGCACATTTTTGTTTTGAGGCCTATTTTAGACCCTTTAAAAAAAAATTATAATAGAAGTTGACTAGATTAGATGCAAAGCACAAAGTATGCTCACCCATCACTCGAGAGGGAGGAAATATCAGAGAAACCTTCAACATTACTGACTTAACTGCAAACCATCTAAAAACGAAATTAACATTTGCTATAATCCAACCCCAAATATAAACCCTCATCAAAAAAATTCAATTAACAAGATGTATCATTATGATAACTCCTAAAAGCCAAACACCAAACATGTTAATCATGGATAACTGACAAAAGTGACAAAAGTAACACATTATGAGGTGACAACATGCTAACTTTACTCACTCAGGCTCACTCTCCCCGTTATCCCATATGAAAAATAATTTACTATTTCAAATATTTTTTTTAATTAAAAACACCCTAAATTAAGTATATACTTCCATTACAACTATATATTTAATAATCCAATTCTAATACCACTTAACCATAAAATTATTAATCAAATATCATTTAAATACCATGCCTATCAAACCATATATTAATGCAATGATAATTTTTTAAGAAAACAATCTTATTTAAAAATTACAACAATTAATTCGTGGGAAGTTGGATTTTTTTGTTGTTGTTGTATATTAATCTATATAAATATAAGGTTGTGTCTCAAAAAAATATTTAGATTTATTTTATTTTATATGGATAATATTTAAATTAAATAGGGGAAATAATAAAAAATAATTCAAATCTATAAAGCTGAAATAAGGTGAACAAAAGCTTGTCACATCATATGATGGTTGCAAAAAGAAATAGATCTCAATTTCCTCAAGAAATGATTACCTCGGTGAATTATTCCCCATAAGAAATCGGTCGGTAAAGTCGATATGTCCGAGTGAGTGGTTAAGGAGACAGACTTGAAATCTGTTGGGCTACGCCCGCGCAGGTTCGAACCCTGCTCTCGACGGTTCATACTATTTAACCATTTTAAATGGTCATCCCGCTGCAGATTCGATTCCTGCTGCTCGAGTTCAAAGTTTCCAAGATTGAGTTAATGCTTGTGATTTTGCTGCTGCTAGAGTTCAAAGTTTCCAAGATCCCGAGCACTCGGCACATAAATCCGAGGAGTACCACCGCCGGTTCATTGACATTTCTCAGAGAATGCGCCACACAAACTGTTTGGCATACATATATTACTGCATTCAGAAATTTTAAAAGAAAATTTAATGGAGTTCAATACTCGTCGAGTAGGCAAAAGGAATTATGGGGTGAGAGAGGCTCGAACTCTCGACCTCAGGATTTCTCAGATAAGCTATGAGACCTACGCGCTAACCAACTGCGCCACCACCCCTGTTTATGTGCAATTCCATGAATTGAGAAAATTCTAATTAAAGAAGAAACCATCCGCATGACGTATAGGTAAGATGCTAAATTAGGTTTTTCATTGGTGTGATTGTTTTTTGTTTTTCTTCTTTCTTCTGTTTGACTCACTGTATTTCTTGTATAAACAGCATTCTTGAAGAAAGTTTATGAGGTGAACCCCTTCCCGCATCTAGAGATTTCTTTACTGTAGCGAAGGCGTCATGTCCTTGCAGTGGAAAAGATTCGAAGCGTTTCACCCTCCCATCGGCGTCCACTTGCTTTGTTCGAGATGGGATTTCGAGTTTTTTAGAGGTTAGAACTCACAAAATATATGGATTACCACCGTCATTCTGTTTGGTTTACAAGTAGATTCATCTCAACCGTGCAGGTGTCCGCATCAATTGCAGAGCAAGAGGTAAAAGTTGCGAAGGTATTGTTTGGGGTTTGTAGGGCAAATTACCAAATTATGCAGAAGAAATTTAAATGATTTGAAGGCCTCATCATCTTCTCGTTCGGCGCCTCTTCTCTGTCCTTTTTGGCTCTACTCAACCGATAGGGCGTATGCGTGCCTTTATTTGATTTGATTCCAGCCTAATGTTTAATCTTCTCTTTTATTGATTTTTTCCATTGTAAATTGTTGTCCAAGAAGAAAAAGCCTTTGTTCACTTGGATCGAATGGAATTGGATTGAATCCCCTGTTGCCCCTTCAACTGCACTCGCTTCCTCTCAATCTGCAGGGATGGAGATTGTTTCTTCTGCTATTGCAGATGATGTTGGTGGATTTATCAATGCATTTACGCATTGTGGACAATTTCGCTTCTCTGAAGAATTTGCTTCAAAATGACAAGAAAGTAAGCGATAGCATCATAAATTACTGTGTTTTGGCAATCTCTGGGGCGACCGGTTAGGGTTAGGTAATAGCTACAGCAGTAGAGCAACGGGCTCTTCTTAGGGCATGGAAAACGAGTTAGTGAACTGTGGAGCTCTTTCAGAAGGCGCAAAAGGTTGCAGACAAAGCTGCCATGGAACAAGGATGCTTCATAATACAGTTATGGGTTACGGATTGCTCAATAACATTGTTACGGATTACGTATTACTAAGTAACATAGGTATGGTTTACAGATTACTGAATAACAGTTTATCAATATTATTGATATTGATTGCAGAGATTTAAAGTTGAACTTTACCCTGATAAAAGACAAATTGGGGGCAGTTTCTGAGTAATGTGAAAATAAATAACTGATCATACAGACAATCACAGGGCAGATTCGTTGTAAGAAGATGTTGAATTGGGTAAATAAGCTTTCAAAATTTTTGTTAAAAATTGAACCATTTCTTAAAAAGAGAATTAAATTAAATCATTGCCACTATTAAATTTTTGATGCAGATTATGATATGGAATACATATTATGCCAGATTTTGGATATCTATATTATGTCGTAATATAGATATGTTTGAAGAAGTGGTTTTACGTATTAGTGATTTGAGCATTTGACATAGTTTTGTTTAAAGTAATTACGGATTGGCAAATTTGGGATTGAAAATATTTTGAGGTAATTAAGGCCATTAGTATTCTCCATGGCAAATGGCATTGGACAAGGGGAATATTATTGTTATTATTGTGACAAGGCAAACCATATGAAGAAGTACTATAGAAAGAGGTTTGCTGACTAGAAGAGCAACAATGGAGAGCTTCAACAACAAGTTCATGTTGTAGAGCGGATAGAGGAGAAAGAGTTAGCCTTCTATGCATTTATGGCCACAACACAAGTAGATCGACCCAAGTCATTTGTGTGGTTTTGTTGTAGCTGCTACAAACCCCCCTCCAAAATTTTGGCCTACGCTTTGATTTTGCAGCTACCTTCAATCATAAGAATTGTTGTTCTAACTGGGGTCAAGTGTTCTTATTATTTATTAAGTGTTGCAATGATTTATTTTTCATGTTAGGCTTGCGATGTCTCAATCGTGTTATCATGATGACAATTAGGCCTTGTTGACAACAGTTACACAACTTCTAAAGACAAACAAACTCTTCTCAAACACAAGCTATGTCCTTCCTTGATCAAACCCTAGTTGCTTGCCTTGTCTTGACGAACTGTGCAATCCTCTGTCACAGGGAACTACACAACTCCTTATGAAACTGAACTATGCAACCCTTGAGGCATGCAGTTGCTAAAGCAAACTACATAGTCACCTCATGGGATGAAAATGTGCAGTCCCTTGTCACTGGGAACTGTGCAGTGCCTTCAGCCAATGAACTGTGGAATCCCTGAGTTTAGTCAACTACGCATTCCTAGAAAATAGGAGGTGCGCATTCTTATCCAACAGTGTGGCACAAGTTTCCAAGATTGATATGAAGACACATTTCTGTCCCGCCTTGACTCTAGGCATGCATGTCAGAAACCCTAACCCTAATATCGTGAGTGCTAATCTATATAAGAGAGGCTCATAGAGCTCATTCTCACACTCGCTATTGGAGCTCTAGCCATCCTCACAAGTTCAAGGAGCTTTAGTTTCAATTTGTGTTGCTTTTCCGGGTAAGTTTCTCAAGTGTCACTTTTTGTTGCTTTTGTGTTTGCAAGTGTTGTTTTGCCTAATTCCTCTTGTAACAAGTGGCGTTTATGTTATTATTAACTTATACAAGTGTCGTTTCAGTCTTTTGAACTTCTTTACACATGCCGCATCACATTTCTTATCTTTTCGACTACCGACAATCACTATTGTTGGGTATGTTTATGCATGCATGCTCTTCTCTTTGCACAATCTTGTTTGCTCGATGATTGTGACTAATCTAATTGATTCTTGGGCCGATCTACACCCTTCCCATCTTCAGTGGCAAATCCATAGCCTGCCCTTCTCCCAGAAGATACTCCACAATCTTAAGCCTTGTTGGCCTCTCCAATTGTGCATTGCGTAATCTCTTCTAGCAAAAGCCCTTCCTTGCTAGCTGCAACTATGCATTTTGCATTCATTGGCCTTCCCCAACTACGCACTGTACAATCAAAAGCAGCATTGACCCCTGTCTGTCAGCGGAAATTACGCACTACGCAATCCAAGCTCTCTCTCTCCCAAGATAACTACGCCTTGCACAGATCTAGTGCACAATGAACTCCCTTGCAATCTTGAACTGCACAATTTTCTTCCACAGTTGTGCAATGCATATTTCCAGTGCTTAGTCTACCCCTCTTGAGCCCAACATTGTGCAATCCCTTCCCTTAGTGATTGTTTTTATGCTTGAAATTTATTTGTTGAACTGATCTTTCTTGAACTGACTTGTCATAGCCATGAGTGCATCTTTTGCAACAAGTACTGTAGATCTGGAACACATCAATCTCTCATCATTAGATAGCACCATGCCTCCCAAGAAGGAAGCATCAAAGGAGGTCACAAAGACTAATACTGAAGAGGCCATTGACAATACCATGACAGGGGTTCCTATCCCATCAAATACACAATACTATATTGAAAAGGATTCTTTTATCACTTGGCTCATCATCAAAGATGTATTCATCTCAACAGAGTTCAAAGAAGATATGGAGGATAGGCAAGTTTATGTAAACATCCAACAATTAGGGTTCTGTAAGGTTTTCGACATATATCCAGTACTTGTTGGCATTATGTTTCTGGTATGGTTATATGTTACAGATGTTGTACTTGATGGCAACACCCATGGCATGGCTCTCAGTATGATGAGAATTAAGAAGTACGCAGGAGAAAAGTTCACGGAATTTTATGCAGAGAAAAGTTTATAAAAGTTTATTTTCATGTGGAGAAAAGTTCACGGAATTTTATGCAGAGAAAAGTTTATTTCATGTGGGAAAACTTACCTTTGGTCCATGGTAGTTAGTCCTTGGAATTTGAACCTATGGTTTTTGGACCATGGCATCTCGACAGACGTGTTGATCCCTAGTATTGAGTTGATGGTATTGGTTTGTTATGGTTTTGGCCCGTGGTATTGGTCCATGATTTGAGGAAGAGCTTGCCTATATAAAGCAAAGGAGATCATTTGGCTTGTGTATGCTTTTGGGTTGAATATCTTAAGATCTGAAATATTGGGTTATTGTTTCAAAAGCTCGATCTATATGAAAGTGGAGTGGAAAGCGAATCTGTGAAGGGTGATCTCTCGAGCGCTACAACTGTGGAAGTGCAGAGGCGCCACAGAAGGCGCCCGCAGGAGACGCCGCAGGAGGCGCCGCAGGAGACGTCGCAGGAGGCGCCACAGGAGACGCCGCAGGAGGCGCCACAGGAGGCGCCACAGGAGGTGCCCCAGGAGACGCCACAGAAGGTGTTATGGGTTTAGTTTTCTGTTATTGTGGATCTGGTTATTTGGGTGACTTACTGATACTTGATGATCATTTGATATTTATGGGTCCAGTTTGAAAATTTATGAAAAGTGGTGATCCAGGTGGATGTTGGTGGCCACCCACCTATCCCATTTGGACCCCCACAATTGTCTCTTTCAGCATTTTCAGTTTCCTTAATTGTAGCACAACTTACTATTTTTAGCAGTTTTTCGGGTCCTGAACTTCCGGAGCCGTTTTGAGGCCCTAAACGACGTTTTTTTGGAATCCAGGGGCAACACGGGTCCATGAAACATGGACCGGTGTTGCCGTTCCAACAATGATAGT